>JALIZH010012325.1:0-10000 GCA_030522465.1 Rhipicephalus appendiculatus | reverse complement strand
TGATGAGGTGGCTATGTTACATAATTTTGAAGGTAAGAACATTAGCTGTTGTATTGTAGCATAGCGTAACATGAGTAACATAGTAAACTCACTTTTGGTTGGCTTCTTGCACTTAGTTTGAAGTCGAAATAGAATGTAATTTATTGACTTATATGCCTCACTTTTGGGCAGAAGTTCATTGCATTCAATATGAACATCGTAGTTATCCATTTGCACTGTAAAATAATTTTTTCAGTCTTCATTATTTATGTCTCCATGATGAGACTTTTTTCTTCTTTTCTGTTGTTTCTTCATACTTGTCATCGGCTCCTAAAATTACGACAGCTATAGTTCGTGCATGTTTATCAACTTTATACTCCTACACATAAGCACGGTTGTAACAATCATCTGTATTTTTCTATGTTCCAGCAGTATCATGGGATCAGGTGCCCCATGGTCATGTACAGTGTATCTCGAACAGAGCGCAGAAGACCAACCAGTAAAGAAAGACTACCAGTGACTGTGTGCCGCTGTTCAAAATGCACGTCAACAAAAAGAATACATTGTGATGGCTGGAGCAGTTTACATTGTATGGTGACAATCTGCACAGCTGCAGCTTAGTTTCTGAGCACTGCATCATTCAGCCATTTGTTTGCACCTTAGCATTTAAAAGGAATTAAATTCTTTACTTAATGTACCAAATCATGACATTAATGTAAAACACACTGTAGTGGTAGTGCGCAAATTGATGTGAGCTACCTCAAATTTTTAACATGCACGTAAATCAAAGTGCCTGCGTGTCACTGCATTTCACTGCCGTGGGAAAGAGCAGCCATGGTGGACAACCAAAATCGTGTTTTCATGTTTGGTAGTGGAAAAATTCAGGTCATTGAATTGGGTAATTTTTTCACTTGGTCGATATATTCCTTCAGGACACATTAGTATAGCAAGCACGATTTCATGTGTGTATATGCTCTGGAAAGAACTTCTACATGGATTATTTAGGTGGACGAGGATTGTCGCTATTCCTAGTATATCCAACACCAGGCTTTAGCACCTGTGTAATGTTATCCCGTTGCCTCTCAGTCCTCTTGAACAGTTGACCTCTCTGTTTGTACTGTGTAAGTTTTAACAGTTTTTTATACTGTGTTTGCTACCATAGGTTTCTTCCCTAATGTAATTGTATACTCTGCCAACTGTTTATCACCTATGCAGCTTTCCTCGTATTACTGCTGAAAGTACTCATTGCATTTGGTGTGTAACTATACCATGCATTTATTTCTCTCTTTTGATGCATCTGTACCATGGTTTGGCCATAAGAGTGCTGCTGGTGTGCTCTAGTATTGAAGCTGGCGACTTCCAACAAATTTGAAGCTGGAAGTAACGATGTGCTTATTATCATTACTACTATAATCAGATAAGCTGTCCAAGCTCCTTGTAAATGTATTTAACATTCTGTAAACTGTTCAAGGTAAACGTTCTTAAGTTTTTTTATTGCGGTCCTTGATTTATGCACCTGAAACACAATTACATTGTAGTGGCACATTATAGACTGTGATTCTGTAAATTTGTGCTCAGGACATTGCAGCTGAGGCCAGCCGCAAGATAAACATGCAGGGCACTGAAGCATCACGTCACGTACATTACAAACAGTCCTTACCCAGCAGTGCACTGAAATTTTTTCCAAGCGAAATAAGAGACTACTGGATGAGAACTCTGCAGATGTCCAGACTTTGAAAACGTTGTGAGTAGTGTTTTCAGGAAAAGCAATGGGTCTTGATATGCCAACAGCAGCATTGTTTGCATGCGGCGAGGAGCTTAGTAGCAGCGAATTGTTTTATTTATGTATTGTCCAATATTTCTCTGAGCTGTGCCAATTTTTTCAGTCCATGTCACTGAACATTGCTTGTTATTGTGTGGAGAATGAGCTGAACTATGTATGAACTTTGTGTGATCTTGCAGACATGACCCATATTGTGATACACTGCCCTCGTCTAGCATGGCATTGTGAGGGGCTCTCTCATATTTTGTCGTGGGCTGTCAACCCATGAAGATGTATAAAAATTGCATGAAAGTGGGGAGCAACAAACTATGCTGTGTGTGTGTTTGTGTGTGTGTGTGTGTTTGTGTGTGAGAGAGTGAATGAATGAATGCTTTTCATTTAGTGTAACTTTGATAAGAACTTTGCTGACTTTCTTTGTCCTATTTATATTTCTCAAGTATGTTTCCTACTGCGCAAAAATGAATGCAACCTTACACAAAATGCGTGCATTCACAGAAGGTGTTCCATTTTACAATGAACAGTCGTGAGCAAGAAGTTGGGAAATATGGAACAAACGAGCAAAAATAAGTTTATAGCACAGCTCCTCTGTATAACATTGCTTCTACACATTGTGCTTGTCGAAAATGTGGATTTCAAGTATTCAGTTTCAACCAGCATAACCAAGCATTTGCCCGTGGCTGTACATATACTTCTTTATATATGTGTGGTACTTTTGCATATTGTCATACGCGTTGCCAATTGCTATTAAGGGCAGAAACCTAGTCAAGCTAAATACGCGGATTTTTGTCTGTACACATGTCATCTGTACTGTAACTGCTGTTGATAAAAAATAAACTTGGGTATAACATTCCCGTGCAGTCACCAAGAGAAGAGTAGCCGTCTCTGACTCAAATGAATTTGCCGCAATCTTTTCCCAGGCTGTTTCGCTTGGGACAATCGGGGACCCTCAGCTCAGAACTCGATAGCCTGCTAAAGTTATTTATAAGCATTGACAGAGGCATTACACGGAGGTACGCAACACGACAGGGACCGAGAGAGAAGACGCAAACACAGCACTGTGTGTATTTACTGTCTGCCCCTGCCGTTTTGCGCTGTTGCGTGTAATGAATCCCACCCAACTAGCACGAAAACGTGTCCCGACAAAGGCCGTCATCTTGGTCACAAGCAGTTAGGTCACCGCATGTGTCTAGATTTTCTCGAAAACATCGTGGTATCTTGACTGGTCCTCGAATAGCCAGAGACGTCAAAAGTAATTGCCCGGGTATTATAATTAGGTTTCGGGACTGGGTGCTCTTGCGGCAGTAGTGGTTAGAAGAAAAAAAAAATCTTATTTCTGAAATCCATGAGGGAGCATGCCACAGCACTTTTTGCTCGAAAGGGGAGTCGAAGAGAACGGAAAGGGCACCTTCTCAAGATAAGAGTGCCCGCAACACATTACAGGCCGTGCAATCTGTTGTTTCATTAAAAAAAAAAGTGGGTTCTTGGCGACGCTGCGAATCGAACTCGGTGCCTCCTGCATTGTAGTCGGTCGCTGTAACCATTAGACTACCGCGGCAGCGCTTGAGATGAGAGTTGGCCACTGTAGTGCTAACGCAATTGTTAATATATCTCCTTTTGCTAGAAATACGCCTAACGCAAAAGGTCCGGCAAAACTCGATAAAAAAAAAATAAAGGCTCGGAATTCGTAATTAATTCGCCTGAGGCCACTCGAAGGCGAAATCCATCGAGTGTAAATACATGACTGTATTTCACATTGACGTACGATATTCACTAATCAACTATCGCTAATTAACTCACTAATGTCACTTTCATTCAATCAATACTCGGTTTGTTTCGCTTATCGTCGTTTAAATAAACTGTCACTAATCAGATCACTGCTTAATTTCCTTCTATTCTCATATATAAGCCCGGTCATATTCTCGCTCGCTTTTGTGTAGCTTTCGCTCCCATACACGTTAGTAAGTAACGCGAACAAATCTTGTATGCTCTCCAAGCAACCGGTGCCGTTCTGTGGAAGCTTGCCATGACGTCTGCTGCGCCAGCGGATCCTGTTCCTAACGTTCTTCTCTATCGATTCCTTTTCACTCTTTCGAAAAAAACGATGGCAGAGACACGCAAACGCTTTTTCCTTTTTTTTTTCTTTGCTAAACGCGCAGCAAGCGCGCCTCGATTCACGAGGCACGTGTGATCATGTCACTTAAGGCCGATACGCAACGTTGCTTGTTTTATTTGTTTGCTCACGCAAACGCTGCAAAAGATGAAGTGACCCGCAGCGCATTGTTTTCTGAAAAGTATAAGCACGTATAAACTGCCCGACGAAACTTTCTCTTTTTACGTGTTCACATATCTAAGCGTACGACTCTTCTCTTATTCTGGCCCTGTCAAAATGCGGCAATGAATTGAACCTGCGACAAGATACGCTCATGATACCTCTCTCTTACTGCTGCTTTATATTACTGAACAGTTTCTACGTAGGCTCGAAAGCCGCTCCTATGTATTTTGCCAAGAACTTTGTAAGAAATCCAACCTTGTACGTCTAGCTAAAAAACACCCTAATGGCGACCACCTTACCGTGCTTGAACACGCCTCGTGAATTGAGTGCCATCGCAGCTTCATCAATAAAACTAAACTATTGCACGAAGGGGGAGACGTTTGGGTCACATCTTCAAACCATCAAGGTATTATTTATGTGCGCTTTCATAGGAGCGGTGCGTCACCTACAGTTGGCGAGATAGCGCACGGATTCTTGCTTAACGCCACCGAGCAACAAGCTACATGTGGTCATTCATCGAACGCGAGCGCTTGGCTTTGTTCAGGCCCCGCAGACGCCTGCTGCAACGCGGCGGTGCGTAAGCGCTGTAGCAGACGCCCGGAACTGGAAGCGGAGATGCAGCGAAAAGACATGGGCCATCATCGTATACTCTCGATGCTAGATGCCTTGCGTGCTGCCTTGATATTATCAGCGCGCACTTCTTTCTTTCCCTGTCGTTTCATCGGCTTTCGCGTTGCCTCCTTGCCCTCAAAAGTGACGCGTAAGTTAAATTCGTGCCATTGCTATCGCAATCCCTCGCGATACGAGAATTCTTGGCTAAGAAACTGCGTGGGCAAGAGAAAGCTTTGTGAATTCGGCCCCTGGTGTGCCCATCACGCACCTTTCTACTCTCACGGGACAAAATCGGAATGGCGTGTTCATTCAGCGTTGCTAGATATTACTTCCTTGCAGTTCATAATATTCGAAACTGCTCATGCATTATGCATTTAGCAACCGCACAAAATAACACCTTTTTTCAATTCGTTTACCTCGCACTGAGTATCTCGATTCTTCCGGAGCAGTTCCTTTAATCTAAATTCCCCTGTCGCACCAAGAAAAGAAAAAAAAACCGAAACACAAAATATAGCTTGTTAAACGCCGCGAAAGCCGTCGGACAGTGAAGCTATAAGCGCACGAGTGCATGCCATTGGTGGTATTGTAAACCCGCCTCTAGATTTGAGATACGCGCGCTTGCACTTGAGTGGGCACAGCGAGATCATGTGACCTGCAGGCCCGGGCAATGGTGTTTCAGCGAACGCCTCACGTCTCGTGCCTTGCTTATGATCATTACAATTAATGTGAGTCTCCAATTTGTGTAGTAATGACAGCGCTAATGTATTTTCGCTAATGCCTTAGTTTACTACATTTCACTTGAGTATCTAATTAATGTATTAATGAAAGTGCGAATTGCTTTCTCAGCATTGTGTACCGAAAGTCATCATCATGATCATCAGTTCCAGCACCACCATCATTTGTTTTTATTTCTTCATTCACTCCCATAGTAGTAGGCGTGACGACGACTACTACTACTATTGCTTCTACTACTACTACTACTACTACTACTACTACTACTACTACTACTACAACAACAAATACTACTACTGCTACTACTGCGACGACGATGACGACGGCACAGGGTAGATGGCTTCGCTGTAAAACATTGATTTAGCTTTCAGGGCACATCCTAGATATTACGAAATACGTAGGTTGATGTAAGTATTTTCGATAGACTGAAGCTGAGCTTCGAAGGATTTGCGCCGAAAGAAGAGATCGAGTTGCACCTGCTTCTTTCGTAATACCTAATCTAAGGGCTTAAATCCCCACCCAATCTTGCTTTGGCAGCTCCGGAAATCCCCTCGTCGCTCTATATGGTGACGCGCGCTTTTCTGTGGGTATCATCATTTTCGGTGTACAACACATTGCTTTCGACCGTAGCCAATTTTATGGAGCCACGCCTTCGAGCAGGTGCGCGCCAATAGCGAAAGAGACCGGAGAGAGTTGCACTTCGAGACGAGCCCCGGCAGACGTGATTGCCACGCGCGAAATGAAATCCAGTTTCCACCGACTGCGTCAAAAAGCAACCATAATAAAATAAAATAAAGTGTCAGGAAGTTTGGCCCGATGTGAATGAACAACAGGAACTAAATCTTAGAGAACCCTATTTTTTGTCCCGCGAAAACAAACAAAATAGAATTCGCCTTTTACTTACAACTAAACTAGGGCCTGCTGCACTCCAAGGATTTCCGAAAAATTTAAGTTTGGCCAACAATTCACATAAAAATGAATCCTGTGAGCGAAATTCAGAATTGCTGCAGCTTCCCGAAAAGCTCCAATCGGCCTTAAGGGGAACAAATCTAATCTTTCGTTTCCTCTTCTTGTGCGGTGAGACCACGGAGTAAGAATAGACAGGAGGGGGAAACTCGGCGGCGTTCCGCGCCGCGATATTGTCACCCCGAAGAGCGGCGGCGGACGTTGTGACAGCGCCACCTACAGAATCGCGGCCGAACTGCCGCGTCGGATCGGCAGACGCGGGAAGCGTCGAGCCCTCTCTCGTCGTCGTCTGCTTGCGTGCCGCTGCTTGGTGCTTGAGCGCCACCCTTGCATATCATGGAACTGTCAACAATCGATAGAGCGGTTCGTTTTCATTTATTCACCAATCCGTCCGTGGCTTCCGTAGGCTTTTAGTTTTCTCCAGTTTATTCACCTTCGCATGCTAGGGTGAAAGTTTTATTTGTGGGAAACTCGTGCTATATGCGCTCATAACGAAACAAATGCCGTGGAGCCTGCCTGCAGAAGCGTGAATAACGGGTGTTGATGCGTATTGCCTGCTCACCATTTCGCTGGGGAAATGCTTTTCGCGGACGTAGTCGCATGATGTGAGATCGCGATCCACCCGGCCTATAGCTCTCGGCCATTCCTGCAAGCGTTCAGGGTCAGCTGGAGCTTTGAAGGTGTGAACTTTTTCAGCGCAAGACTTATACCCACTGTTGTAGTTCGGGACAAAGCATCGTCGCCCCATGTCGACTACCAGCGACCTCTTACACAGTCAACATACATTGCGAATCAGCAGCACAGGAACTGTCGAACTTACGACGTGTTGATACTCGAGGCCAACACCGACGTTGTTCCGTCTGTTCACGTCTGCCCAAACGTGATGCAGAAGTGTGATTAATTTTCTATCCCCGCACACCAGTTCTGTATTTTTTTTATGGCGCATGTTAATAAACTAGAACAAACTGGCGTCTTTCGTGATGTCGAAAAACTTACCAAATACCAAGCCACACCATCCGCGGTTTTCTATACGTGCCTGCTACGATTTCAAATCGTCTGCTTTCTGAAGTGTGCCAGTTTGTTCGTTTCATTGTCCCCTTAAAACCATGTGATACAGAACATGAAGAGTAAAAAAAGATTGACCCTGAGATGCTTTGCTCGAGCTTTATTCTCTTAGCGCGAAATTTTGTGACAATAAACTATTTTTTTTGGCGGTGCATGGCAACGTAGCGCAAGCGACCAGGGGAAGATGTAGCAGACGACGCCCGGGCGCCGTCGGAGCGCACGCGCTCGCTCTCTCCTATCGCGGCGGAAGACGAATAGTACCGCGCGTCGCCGCGAGGATCGCTGCGCGCACGTTCGCCAACCTCCTCTCCCAGGGTGACATTATCGCGGCCCACGCTCTCGCTGGCGCCGGTCCGGGAGTTTCCCCTCCTGTCTTTCTTGCTCCGTGGGTGAGACACAAGTAGCAGGATGATCTCACTCGTGCCTCCGCAATATCTCGCTAGATTTGGAGGTCCCCGTTGTTTAAGCCTCAGTCAGTCAGTATCGGTAAGTGCGTGTAAATTATAACTGATATTCCGAATGTTAAGATTGAAATATATAACGGTAACTATCTTTAAATGAACATGTGCACATTAACTCATTAAGGGTGTATTATATATGGAATTATGCGCATCCATTGGCATCCTAATAAGAGACGTCTCCTAGCACTTCGGATTTTCACTGTTTTAAACAAGGAGAACTGCAATGCGAAGCTAAAGAAATGTAAGTTTTATGAAAGATATTCTTTTCAAATAAGGTAGCGGCTTAAGCTGGGAAAAGAGATGAAATAATCAACAAGGTCTGTGCGCTTGCTTGCGACTGTGAAATCGTAGCTTAGAGTGAAAAAAGAAGCTTACTGAAAAAATGTTATGCCTAAAATGCCGTAAGCACAGAACCGTTCCGCACGCCGTATGATGATTAGGGACAGTGTAATTAAACGAGTTGGTCGATAAGCACTAATAGTTTACGTGGGTGTGCCTCTTCGATCTTTCTATGCTTAGAATCCAAGGCGTAGTAATGTGTGAGCATGATCTTAACCCATGCGACTTTTTTATGTGAAAGTTAGTGTCCTGTTGTGACTAGATCGTGCTTAAAGTAGGGGAATTGTCCGAGGGTCTGGTTTTTCTGTATTATAAACCAATGAAACCGACAGACAAATAAACCAAAGAAAGAACAGGACACATTATTCATGGTATTTTCACTAAAAGTAAAAGAAGTTAAAGTGGACAAAAAAAAAAAAAGAACATGCTTTCCGGTGGTGGGATACGAATCCACAACCTTCGAATTACACAGTTTATTTTTTCGCACTCCCCGGTAATAAGCACGCATAAATACCCAACAAAAATAATCACCGATGATTACGATACTGAGTAATGCGAATTCTAAGCGCAGCTTGCACCATTTGCGTCACTCATTGTTCAGAAAGAACTGGCTGAGACAATGTTGTAATTATGTACGCGGTTTACATTAAGAAGAGAACGCCTTGAGTAGCGCTACTGGCGTGGACAATTTCGTGCAGCCCATTTCACATCAACAGCCGCAGACGGAGCACAGCGCGACTGTCTCACTAACCGGGAGACCGCGGAAGGCAGCGCGTGGGCGCGTTCCACAACAGCCGCCGCAGACAGGTCTCCGTTCATGCAGCGCTTTATTTTCATATATGGTACCGGTGGAAGCAGGACGACGATGGAAGTGGAAGCAGGCCGACGATGGACCCTCGGGGCGCTCTAGATGGCCGGACACTTCTGTGCTTCGGCGACCCCTCTTGCCTTGCCCACTGTGCGGAGATGTAACTCCGGTTGCGAGCTGCGCAGAGCAGCCTCCCATCGCTCCTGGTGTTCAGACCCTTGCCACGAGGGCTTGGGTTTGTTCGGGAAATTCAAAAAGACGCGATTGAAGTGGGCTCTGGTGCTAGGACACAAGTTGCAGGGAGGAGAGGTTTCGCCATGCGTAAAAAGGGAGAGAAGGAAAGAAGTTGTGACTGTGGCCGTTCGAAGTCTGCGCCACAAAACCTGGCCACTTCTGGAAAGAGATTTATGCGGTGGGAGATGCGTTAGGCAGGATAAGCGCTGCGAATAAACACTTTCTCTAAATATGTTTGAGAGAGTACCTTACAGTGCGCCACAACCTCCTTGGCCACGACTAACGAGTTCTTCTTGGCGAAGGCAGCCGTCCACTTGTAATCTCTTACGAAGAAGAAATGTGGATTCACAGAGCTTCTATTTCGCCAGTGCTCCATGAGACTGGCCAGTCTGCTTCGCCAATATTTTCTCTGTTAGGGTTAGGTGGTAGCGGCCCGCTGCATGCTGAGTCGCGGACCTTAGGACTTTCAATAAAGTTTTGCATACATCCATCCATCCATGGTGAAATCTAGCGTAAGGGATCTTTTGTCAATACACGCCACGTAACTCACGAATGGAGACTTATGAATTGGAACGTGACAGATAATGTCACCAAGCGCTGTCATTGATAGGTCCTCTATCTCGTTGACTGGCCTCCCTCTGTGTAATGCATAGCGTAAGGATTGGGTGAAATTTTTTTTTCTGGCGCACACAACCAATACAACACTTTTCTGTATGTACAGGCCGTCGAGATTGCATCGGAACGTCATG
>JALIZH010012324.1:0-66423 GCA_030522465.1 Rhipicephalus appendiculatus | reverse complement strand
AGTCATTGTTCGTGCGACTGAGGATTGATGGCTTGCCAAAATTTTTGGGCTTATCTGACATCATGCCATCCGACGGTGATCGTGCAAGTGAAGCTGGCTCACCGAGTTTCTCACAAACAGTTTCTTTCGCTTTGGTTTTGACCATCGTGAACTACACGTTGGTTGGCAGCAGGAACCGTCATGGACGAGATTGTGAATGCCGCAGCGTTTTCATACCACAGCGTTGCACGCTGTATGTATGAAACGCGGTGCCTATTGACGTGGCACGCGACTGCAGTTGAAGTGAGAACCACGGCGCCTGCAAATCACTTCAGCCGTTCTCAATTGTTTAGAGAAATTTATTTTCACAGACGGTGGACATCAATAGCATTTGAACAGAACATTTCAACAGAATGGAACATGCACAAACACAAAAAAATAAATGTTACAGAAAGATAGGTATGCATATGTACATTACATGGTAAACGAAAAGCCCAAATAAAATATGAATATGTACATTTTGCGTATTTACATGGCGTTTCTGCCAACACCAATCGATAGATCAGCCTACCAAAACCAGGCAGGCCGAAAGGTAAGTCTCACGCGTCTGTCGCAGACCAACACAAAAGGGCAAGACCAGTGCCGAAGGAATTCCTCTTCACCGAGAAATAAGAGCTCCTCCGACAAAACAGATAGCACCTCCGAATACAATCGCTCTAGGATCGGGAAAAGAGCGCGACGGCGACGGCCTGCTCCAACCGCCTCGCAGCGGTTGCGCCAGAGACAGAAAGCACCAGCAACGATGAGAAGGCAGGCGAAGCGGCCTCGAGAACAACGCCCAGAAGAAACGAAACGATTTACTCCGAGACCGGGAAATTCAGCATGCACGGCCCTCCAGAAAACACGAGCAATGACGCATTGCCTTAGAACACGCTGATTTGTTTCTCGCAGGGAGCAGTTCGGGCATGTTGCTGACTGGACCATTCTCCATCTCTCGAGGCGGTCGAGAGTAGGAAGCACACCCCACCCCAACCGCCACATGAAGTCCCGGAGGTGGCCAGGCAGAAAAGATGCCGTCAGCGTGCTCCAAGACACACGACTAGATCGAGCGCGGCGGGCCGGAGGAACTAACGGGAGCAACAAAGCAGCTGTTGTGTCAACAATAGGAGTGCTCAACACATCTACCCCAAAACAGGTCGACTGGACATGGCGAAAAAATGCAACAGCTGTTACATAAAATGAAGGAAGTGTTACTGACTGTGGGGCCCTGTTAAGGTGCACATTAGGTATCAAATGCCGGAGGTGAGTGCCTAGAAAATAATATGCGAGAGTTCGCGCGGGGGGATTGCTCTCCTTGTACAAGGCGAAACAGGAAGCGCAGGGCCAGTAGCCGGCAGCGTATGGACACCGAAGGGAAAGCAAAGCCTCCCTGGGGACGCTGCTGTCGTAGTGCCGTACGACAGACCAACTCGGTGCCACCGGACCAAAAAAAGGGAACACAAAGCCGACTGCAATGATCTCACGATACGTAAAGGCGGTTGCACCACGTGAGAAAGGTACCAAATGCGACCGCGAAATAGTCTGCGCAAGGTACCTCCACTCAAGAAGCGCAAATTCGAAATCCCGTGCGTCCTGAATTTTTTGTCTTACTTCGTCGAGAGCGTTTAACCAGACGGAGTTACAAATGCCATAGTGGTTGTATAAAATACCTAAAATGTGAAGGGACGCGGCTGGTTGAATAGAGAAAACGGAGCTAAGTCTGGAGTTCGGTGAGCCAATGAACAAATACCGGGATTTGGAGAAGTTCAGTGCCACACCTGAAATGTCACCGTACTCGAAGAATAAACGTAGGCTGTGTGAAAGACGGTCTTCATCCGAAAGGCACAGGGTTATGTCGTCAGCAAAAGCTGTGACTTTCACAACACTGCTACCAGGGAGCGGAAGACCCCGGACGCGAGAATCCGCGTCTAAAGCACACAACAATGGCTCTAGGCTGAGCACAAATAGCATAGGGGCACAGTGGACATCCCTGACGCACCCCACGTGTTATGGGAAAGGCAGCACTTTCCCATGCCATCCAGAACCAGTGTGCTTCTCATAGCAGAGTAGGTATTCCTGATTAGTTCTACAAATGATTGGGGAAAGCCGAAGGCTGAGAGCACATTAAAGATATACGCGTGCTCCAATCTGTCAAATGCTTTCTCCTGGTCCAACGATACAAGGAGACCACGTGCAGACCGTGACAGCGTGTAGGCTATGACATCACGTGTGGTAAAGGACAAGCTGTGTATTTCTCGTCCGGGCACAAATGAAAACCTGGTGATGACCAACCAGGGGTGTTCAGCAGAGCCCTCAGACGTTGAACGATTACAGTGGCGAAGATCTTATAGTCAACATTAAGCAGCGTGATAGGCCTCCATTGTTCAGGATTAAGAGAGGAAGCGTCACCTTTTGGAATAAGTACAATTCGGCCATTTTGGAAACTGGATTGAAAGACGCCGTCCTCAAAACACCGCCGGATACCCGTTGTAAAGGCAGCACCAATCTCATTCCAGAATGTCAGGTAAAACTCAACTGGCAAACCATCTGGCCCAGGGGCTGTTCCACGTTTCATGGATTGCAGTGCTGCCTTTACCTCTTCGGGGGACGGAGGGGCATGCAAAGAATCAGCGGCTTGTTGAGGAACACGGGGCAACCCTCCAAGCATTAGCGGTGTTATATCACAATTTGTCCGCATGGCCGAACATGACATCGATTCAAAATGCGCCAAGAAAAGATATCGATCACGCGTAAGAAGCGGCTGCGCAGGCGGTATCTGTGCGGTCATAGAGACAGATGGCTGTGAATGCCCGAAAAACGATTGCCTCGCATAGCGTAGCACCTCAGGATGTGCACAGGGGTTGTGCCTACAACGCCACGCTGCCGCCGCCAGAGAGGATGCAGCAGTCAAACGCTGGAAGCGTTCACGCAGTTCACGCTGCCAAGCTCGCATCAGGGGAGACGGCGTTTCGGCGCGCAAGGCGATGCGTAACTTTGTTGCAGTACCGGCCAGCTCTTCAGAAACGCGACGACGAAGCGAACGCCCTTTAACTGAACAGTGCAGACGCCACTGCGTTTTAAGCGCATCCCAATCATCTGGACCAGACGTAGCGAGTGACAGACGTATTGCACTTGACAAATCTGACCGTGAGCGCGCGTCCTGGAGGACGCGAACATCAAGGCGCCATGGTTTCTCCGAAAAAGAAAATTTCAAGCTCTAGTTGAATCGGACGATGGTCAGAGATGTACACAGGAGAAGAGAGAGAGAAACAACTTTATTAAAGGTCAGACTAAGACCTATAGATATTCCTCCGCCAGGAGGACTATGGCCAGCTGGTCGGCGAAGGCCGCCGACGCCAACCAGACCCGCCAGTGGGAAGGTGGGGGTTCGGATAGTGAGGGGATTGTAGGGTAGCGGGGCATAAGAGGACGTGTTCTACGTTTGCGTATGTACATGGGCAATTGGGACACGAAGGATCGGAGCGGTAGCGATAGAGGAATAGGCGTGCTGGAGTGATCAGAATATTGAGTTGAATGGCTCTTAGCCAGGTCACGCGGGGATTACCGGTAATCAGCTCGCTCATGAGCTTGCCCGCGAGATTAATAGCCGGGCGCCGGTGGTCCCCTGGTCATACCCGCCCATAGCGGACGAGGCACAGATCTACAAGAAAACTTTTAAAAATGGAATACCAACTCGCCCAACAGTCCATTCTTCTAAAAATGCCCCCACCTCCCCGAAGGGAATCGTGAGGAAATGCGAATGCATTTCGCGCGCGCTTCACTCCATTTATATATGGTGGTTGTGGTTCGAAGAATTTCTGCAGCCTGGTCGGGAGCACGGCGCAGCGCCTGTTTTTTTTTTTTTTTGCTTTTTTTCTTCTGTTTCTTTTCTTCTTTTTTTATTTATTTTTTTTATTTTTTTCTTAATTTTCTTTTGTTCTTTTTTTTCTTTATTTTTTTTCTTTTTTTTAAATTTTTTTTTCATATATAGCTCCGCCGAGCTCCCGCGATGCGAGCGCCCTCACGCCCAGAGCGCGCTCCTCCTCTCCACTCACTATAACACCTGCCGAGGCCACCGCGGACAACGCCAACGCCGGATGCCTGACATAGCCCGACCAAGAAATGCATCCGCATTTAAAACTGGGGATGCGTAAAGCACGCAGCGATGGAGCGGTGTTTCCTACTGGAACATGCCAATCGCTGCTAATGTGCAATGAGAGACAGAAGACTCCGACTGGACACAGAGACTCGCAGTCCGCTTTTAGTTAACGCGCACGCTGCGAATTTTTATTGTTCAACAACGCACAGGAGAAATCTCCCACCGGCACCACCTTGGAGGTCAAGATCCATTGCCATATATACGGGGTGGCCAGTGAACGGTTGTGCAGCGCGAGCAGTCGGTTTTTAAATGCGAAGCATTTCTTAGCGAACTTCGGCGACTTTGAGCGTATCTATCTATCTATCTATCTATCTATCTATCTATCTATCTATCTATCTATCTATCTATCTATCTATCTATCTATCTATCTGTCTATCTATCTAGCCGCCTACGACTTTGCGCTCTCTTGGCCGTATCGTTAATGGGATTTATACCAAAATTGGTATGGCATAACATGACTGTATGACAAACATAATTGACTGGTCATATCATGAAAATCATGACTAACTTGTCATGAAAAGTATGATTTACACGCCATAGCCATAGTGCTCCTGAGGCCGTTTTCTTAACTTGATATATCCAAAAATTGGTACGATGAGACATTTCTGCATGACCAACATAAATGACAGGTGCTAATATGATAATCATGACCTGCATGTCATGTACAACATGATTTACATGCCACGCTCATGACGCGCTGACGGCCGTCTCGCTAGCTTGATATACACCAAATTTGGTATCGCGTGACGTGACTGTATGACGAACATAAATGCCAAGTGGTCATATGGAAATCATGACATGTCATGTGCAACATGACTTGCATGCCACGCTCATGGCACGCTCGCGGCCGTTTCGCTAGTTTGATATGCACCAAATTCAGTATTGCGTGATATGACTGTATGGCGAACATAAATTCCAAGTGGTCATATGGAAATCATGACATGTCATGTGCAACATGACTTGTATGCCACGCTCATGACACTCTCGGGGCCGTTTCGCTAGCTTGATATACACCCCAAATTTTGTATTGATTAATTAATTAATATCTGGGGTTTAACGTACCAAAATCAAATTTGGTATTGAGTGACGTGACTGTATGACGAGCATAAATGACAAGTGGTAATATGGAAATCAGGATATGTCATGTGCAACATGACTTGCATGCCACGCTCATGACACTCTCGTGGCCGTTTCACTAGCTTGATATACACCAAATTTTTAAGGCGAAAGCCTTTAATGTCTCATGCTCATGTCCGTCCGTCCGTCCATCCAGCCGTGACTTGGCACGGTGCCAGGTGGGTGCCGGGGCGCGCAAACGGACGCCGGTCGCGTTGGACTATACAGCGCTCGCGCTTTGCCTGTGTAGCGTCGCTTGGCCCGGCGTCTCTAATCATGCAAGAAGGGAGACGCGCGCATCACCTTCTATTCTGACCGACCCCGTCTCAGTGGGCGCAAGCGTTCGAGGAACACACTTTGGAATTGACAAAGTGTCCGTCAATTTAAACTCTGGAACGCGGATGGCGCCTGCACGATGTGCAAAGCGCGAGAATACGAGCGCATGCGAAACGGAGGCAGATTGGTCTCGCCTCTCGCTGCGATTCGAGGTAACAAATTAGGTGAACATAAGTGTCAGGTGGTAACATGAAAATCTTGGCATGCATGTCATCTACAATGCCATTTGCATGCCACGCTCATGGTGTGCTTGCGTGCAGTTCGCTAGCTTGATATACCCCAAAATTTGTATTGCGCGACGTGACTGTATGATGAACACAAATGACAGGTCCCTAACATGTGAATAATGATATGCACATTATGTACAGCATGATTTGATTCTTGCTGGATGCTTCGCATTACATCGATTCCCACAGTGCGTGGGATCTGCCGGGTTTTTTTCAACCAAGAAACTCGCTAGCAGACGCTGCCTGTGTCGGCGTCGCGAGGCGAGAGAGGGGGGAGAGGGAGGGGGGAGCGTAGGAGAGGAGAGAGAGAGGGGGGGGCGCGCATGCGCAGTCGGAGTGTGGACGCTGCGGGCAGAGATGCCTAGAGAAGAAAGGGGGGGAGTGTAGGAGAGGAGAGAGAGGTGGGACGCGCATGCGCAGTGGGAGTGTGGACGGCGCGGGCAGGGATGCCTAGAGGAGAGAGGGGGGAGCGTAGCAGGGGAGAGAGGAGGGGAGGCGCATGCGCAGTGAGGGTGTGGTTGCCGCGGGGAGGGATGCCTAGAGGAGAGAGAGGAGGTTTTTTATTTTTATTTTTTTAAAGGGTTTGCGCATGCGCAGTAAGGGTGGTCACGCCGCACACCACCACCACCGGATTAAGCTTCGCCATAAGATGCTTCACATCTAACACCTGCCGGCGCGCACACCTCCTCAACCTATCCTCCTCCTCCGCGGACAACGCCGCACAACGCCGGATGCCTGACATAGCCCGCCTATGAAATGCATTCGCATTTAAAAACCCTTAAGCAGCACTACAAAAGCCTCCGGCATTCATTGCAGACTCTACCGCCACCCCACCTTTCCCTCTCCACTGCTCAAACACACAGGAGAAGGTGGCAAGGGCGGAATACGTAAATCGGAGACAAACGCTTCCAAGGCACGTTGAATATAAGCCCGGTCGAGCCTGCTGGAGGATCGACCACGTCGCCTTGTCCAAACAAAAGTGTTTCGATTGTGTTTAGAATAAGTTTATTTCATCGAAGTACGTAGACACTTGAAAACGGTGTCTATATAACAAGGACAGTAACTAACACACACAAACGACTAAGTACAACATGAAACGAAATTACAGATATGTCCAAGTCCACAGCACGTCCTAACACAAGCTATTGTGGACTAACACACACACTAATCACTACACACAATGTTCATGACGATGTATATACATAATATGCATAAGTTCACGAGCATGGAAGTATATATGTACATCAGATGTTATGGCGCAGGCTATTTACAGAATGGGATATTGATACCATGAAAACTTTATATGCAAAACCCCCCGTGGATACGGGGACACACAGACACAGAAAAAGTAAATACATACACATTATATACATGTAGCAACCACTGTGTGATGTCCTGGCTACAAGAACCAGGCAAGTCGAAAAACCAGCCGCACACGTCCATTAACCACGGACAGGAAACGGCATGACCACTGTCGTAGAAATTCTTCCTCCCCAAGGAAGAACAATTCCTCCGACAAGAAAGAGAGAAGTTCAGAGTACAATCGTTCCAAAATCGGAAACAAAGCACGGCGACGGTGACCCGCTGCAACGGCCTCGCACCTGTTGCGCCACAAACAAAAAGCCCCCGCAGCAATTAGAAGTCGCGCGAAGCGACTGCGCGAGCAACGACCAGAAGTGACGAAACGATTAACTCCTAGGCCACGGAAACCACAGTTCACAGCTCTCCAAAATACCCTTGCAATTACACATTGCTGTAGTACATGCTCGTTGGACTCTTGTAGTGGGCAATTAGGGCATCTGGAAGATGGGACCACGCCCCACCTCGATTTAAATAGTTTGTTGACACTGCTGATGAACACACTATCACTACGAACCAATAGAATCTGGACCACCGTCGCAAACCTCGTTGGTGGAATGAGTTCCCGCGCTTCTTCTTTCCTCAATTGTCACTCCAAGCGTCAATGTGAATGCTGTGTCCGTTCACATAGGAACAGGAAACGCAAAGACATTCGACAGCTTTATCCTAATATCCCCTGAAAACCTTCAACAGAGTTTTCTGCGCCATTATTTATCCTTTGCCGATACGTGCTCATATACTAGTAGGGTAAGGAACTCTGAGCGCGTGAATGTATGTTTCAAATGCGAAGCATTTCTTGGCGAACTTCGGCGACTTTAAACGTATCTATCTATCTATCTATCTATCTATCTATCTATCTATCTATCTATCTATCTATCTATCTATCTATCTATCTATCTATCTATCTAGCCGCCTACGACTTTGTGCTCTCCTGGCCGTATCGTTTATGGGATTTGTACCAAAATTGGTATGGTATAACATGAATGTATAACAAACATGAATGACTGGTCATATCATGAAAAGCATGACTAACTTGTCATGAAAAGCATGATTTACACGCCATGGCCATAGTGCTCCTGAGGCCATTTTCTAAACTTGATATATCCAACAATTGGTACGATGAGACATTTCTGCATGACCAACAATAATGACAGGTGGTAATATGACAATCATGACCTGCATGTCATGTACAACATGATTTACATGCCACGCTCATGGCGCGCTGACGGCCGTTTCGCTAGCTTGATGTACACCAAATTTGGTATTGCGTGACGCAGGCCCGTAGCCAGGGGGGGGGTGGCTAGGGGCCCGGGCCCCCCCCCCCCCCGAAATTCGGATGGAGGGGGGGGTGTTTTACCGCAAATAAATAATGAAAATTGGTGGTTTTCAAAGTTTTCAACGGGTGGGCCCCCCCCCCCCCCCGAAAAAAATTTCTGGCTACGGGCCTGGCGTGACGTGACTGTATGACGAACATGAATGCCAAATGGTCATATGGAAACCATGACATGTCATGTGCAACATGACTTGCATGCCACGCTCATGACACTCTCGTGGCCGTTTCGCTAGCTTGATATACACCAAATATGGTATTGAGTGACGTGACTGTATGAGGAGCATAAATGACAAGTGGTAATATGGAAATCATGACATGTCGTGTGCAACTAGAATTGCATGTCACGCTCATGGCAACTCTCGTGGCTGTTTCGCTAGCTTGATATACACCAAATTTGGTAATCAGCGACGTGATTGTATGACGAGCGTAAATGGCAAGTGATGATTTGGAAATCATGACATGTCACGTGCAACATGACTTGCATGCCACGCTCATGACACCCTCGTGGCCGTTTCGCTAGCTTGATATTTAATGTGTCATGCTCAAGTCCGGCCGTCCGTCCGTGCGTGCCCTGGCACGGTGCCAGGTGGACGTCGGGGCGCGCAAACGGACGCCGGCCGCCTTGGACTCAACAGCGCTCGCGCTTTGCTTGCGTAGCGTCGCTGTGCCCAGCATGTCCAATCATGCAAGGAGGGAGACGCGCGCAACGCGTTCCATTCTGACCGACCCCGTCTCAGTGGGCCCAGGCGTTCGAGGAACACACTTTGGAATTTACGAAGTGTCCGTCAATTTAAACGCTGGAACGCGGATGGCGTCACCACGATGCGCAAAGCGCGAGAATACGAACGCGTGCTAAACGGAGGCAGATTGGTCTCGCATCTCGCTGCGATTCGAGGTAAAAAATGAAAAAAAAGAAAACACGCACATATTCCGTTTGTGTGCCATCCCAATGAAAGTGTAAAAAAAAAGACATGGCATAGTCAGTCGAATGGCCACAAGCTTTCGCCCATGGCCCAACACACTTTGGAATGTACAGTGTCCTTTTGGGTGACGTGATGGTATGACGAGCATAAATGACAAGTGGTAATATGGAAATCATGACATGTCATGTGCAACATGACTTGCATGCCACGCTCATGGCGCTCTCGTGGCCGTTTCGCTAGCTTGATATACACCAAACTTGGTATTGCGTGACGTGACTGTATGAAGAACATAAAAGATAAGTGGTAATAGGGAAATCATGACATGTCATGTGCAGCATGACTTGCTTGCCGCGCTCATGGCGCGCTCACGGCCGTTTCGCTAAGCTTGATATACACTAAAGTTTGTATGGCGGGATGTGACTGTATATCGAACATAAGTGCAGGTGGTAAAATGAATATCTTGGCATGGCGGTCATCTACAATGCCATTTACATGCCGCGGGCACGCTCATGGTGCGCTTGTGTCCAGTTCACTAGCTTGATATACACAAAATCGGTATTGCGCGACGTGACTGTATGACGAACATAAATGACAGATCCTAATATGTAAATCATGATATGCATATTCTGTACAGCATTATTTGCGCCTTGCTGGCTGCTTCGCATTACGCCGATTCCCACAGTGCGCGGGATCTGCCGCTTTTTTTCTTTCTTTTTCGATGTACGTAAGTTTAAAAACTAGCAGTTGTTCCGTGTACGAATACAACCGATGAGCGAAGCTCCTGAGAAATGGAACTCACGCGGCGTTCGGCGCGCGGTGTTTTCATTGTCCAGGCAACGGACCAACCACTGGGCGGACGACAGGGTGAAGCGATGGTCTCGCGCGTTCGCCGGTTTGAGGGGAGAGGGCAGAGTCAAAGAAAGAGGGAGAGGGAGACTAATCTGCCTCCGTTTCGCATGCGTTCGTATTCTTGCGCTTTGCGCATCGTGCAGACGCCAGCCGCGTTCCAGCGCTCGTAAAGCTCATTTATCCTCCCGCGTGAGGGGGAGACGCCACAGCTGGCAGCGTGCCAAGGAGCTTCAACGGCGACGGCGGGGTGCCGGCCTAAGGAGCTTCTCTCCTAACAAGCCGTAAAATGACACTCCACGTGCTGCAAGCACATGTAGTGTTCGTGGAGACCCAGGAGGTGGGGGCAGGCAAGGCACCATAGGTCGGCAAACTCACTCATGAGTCGACTCACTCAGACTCACTCAGACTCGGATTGAGGCGTGAGTCTGAGTCTGAGTGAGTCCGGCTGAATTATACTTAGGTGAGTCTGAGTCCGAGTGAGTCCGCTTGAGGAAAATTTTGGTCAGTCTGAGTTCGAGTGAGTCCGGCTGAGTTATACTTTGGTGAGTCTGAGTCCGAGTGAGTCCGGCTGAGTTATACTTAGATGAGTCTGAGTCGGAGTGAGTCTCCTTGAGGAAAATTTTTGTGAGTCTGAGTCCGAGTGAGTCTGGATGACGAAAACACCGGTGAGTCTGAGTCCGAGTGAGTTTGGTTGGAGAGAAATTTCGTGAGTCTGAGTCCGAGTGAGTCTGCTTCAGCAAAATTTTGGTGAGTCTGAGTCCGAGTGAGTCCGGTTGAAGAAACTATTAATGAGTCTGAGTCCGAGTGAGTTCGCTTCAGCAGAATTTTGGTTAGTCTGGGTCTTAGTGAGTGCTAAGCGAAAAACGTTTATTGAGTGAGCCTGCGTGGGCTCCATTTATTTTGCTGACCTATGGTTACAAATATTTATAGCCTCCTCTTATGGCGTGCCTTGTAATCGTATAGATGTACCGTGTTGTAAAGCCCTAGAAATTATTTTTCAAATTATCAAGCTGTCCATGCCCTCATATACTAGAGCATGTAAGTGGGCTGTGCAGCATGTTCTGACACATGTACAACTCCAGGCCACTTTTATTAAGCGATATCGTGATCCACATTGATTTTGATCTACAATTGTGTACCTAATCAACGGAGAATGAGTGCAATGTTCGAGCTTCATCATTCATGTGGATTAAAATGCGACAAAGCAGCACGATTCGCGAGCATAGAGCGCCCCTTCGCTCTCTGTTGCATTAAACCGCTTGTGTCTTTAGATGCCGCTTCGGTTTTTCCATGAATAAATGTGGCAATTGGGAAATTTTTGAGCGCCAAACAAGACATTCACAAGTACGAGAGAGACAGGACGGGCGCTTTTGAATGCCTTGTGAATGCATTGTTTCGCGCTCAAAAATTTTCCAGTATATGCACCATCTCACCGAATTTCAAGATTTGTTTAAAATGTAGCGAATACACAGACCATCGGCTTTCGTCATGTCATTCGCTACCAATTAAACAGCGGCTGCGTTATTTAAAGTGGCGAGATAAAGCTTGCCCCCGTGGTACCTCGAAAGTTGTAGCGACCGGATTTCAAGGAGGAAGGGGGTAGAAACGCACCATTCATGCCATACGTGACGCTTCATCACTTGCAAAAACAAATTTCTTCGGGCTGTAATGTGGTCAAAGAATTGTTACCTCTCGGCAATTCAAAAAGCTTTTAAACTTTAATGACCTCTTCGAGTTCTAGACTCTCATTGGGAGATATTGCTGCCATATTTTCCCAGTACGCCTGCAGTTCAGTCCTTGCCGACTCAAGCAAAACCCGTTTTTTTTTTCGTATTTTTTCTTTTCTTTTCTATTCAAACACCTTTCCATTCATAGACAGCGTTGACGCGCCGAAGCACTTTCGGTGGTCCCTCAGCCGTCATTGTGTTCGTCCAAGCCACACGGCAAAAAGCTTCATGGCACGGGCGTTTCCCAGGCTCGTTTCTCGTATCTTGCTTTCGAGCTCCTAATCCCCCCAAGGAATGCAAGGAAAGTACAAAACGAAGCAACGAGCTCGACACTCTAGGCTTGGGGCCTGCAACACGAATATCTCTATTCTTTCAAAAGTGAACATTCGGCAGAAGTCTGTCTGGTTGGGATAACAGAAAACTGGAGAAAAGAGAAAACTACAGCCAAAATTTATTTTAAGAAACCGCGACATTTCGAAGCATGATCGGCTTCTTGTTCAGGGGGTGAGAAGGCCCGAGATGTGCAACGCCTTCTTCCCAGGCGGGATTGTTTGCCGTGAGTCGTCGCAAGCCCTGGCAGTAGAGGGAAGGCCGTGCCCCCGTGGTGTGGTTGATGTTTCCCGCTGTCTGCTCAATGTACCAGGAATCGAGGAGGGGCCACTGGCGAAGGTTCCTTTCTTTTTCCAAAATCACCGCGCCGTCGGGACTGGTATGGTGGTCAAACCGCTAGCAGTGGTCTGTCACTTCGCTCCGTCTGCTGTTCAAGTGACGGAGGTCATTCTTGCGCTGCCGCATTCTTTCATGGAAGTTCTTGGTTTCCTCAATGTAGGAAGCGGGGCAGTCGGCGCACATGATCCGGTACACGACGTCCTGCGCTTTTTCCGCAAATGCGCTGTCTTTGGGCCGAGGGATGAAAGTGCCGATGGTGGTGGATGGCTTGTGGGGAAACGTCGACCCCTGCCTTTCTTAGTATACGGCTATTGCTTCGCTGGCGCCCGCAATGTAGGGGGATCGACACGCGGCGTCGTTGCGGCGCCGTTGGTGTCACGTTTCCCCCGTCTTTTCTCTTACGGAGGGCTCTGCAAATGAACGCCTTTGTGTAGCCGTTGGTGCAGAGGTCACGAATCACGGTCACGGTCTTCCTTTCTTCTATCCGCTGCTGTGGCGACGATTGGTGATTTTGGTTGGAGTTTTATATTTAAACTCGTGACGCAGCGAGTGGTTGGTTGTTTACACAATAAACGAAGGCACGTTTCGCTGCAGTAGGGCGATAGGAACTTTAAAATCGATTTTAAATACGTCCTAGGCTATATTATCTGTCGATATTTCCTAGATGATGCGCGTGTGTATACACAAATCTATCCTACATATTATCTAG
Organism: Rhipicephalus appendiculatus; assembly: GCA_030522465.1. Classification (NCBI taxonomy): domain Eukaryota; kingdom Metazoa; phylum Arthropoda; class Arachnida; order Ixodida; family Ixodidae; genus Rhipicephalus; species Rhipicephalus appendiculatus. The sequence continues at coordinate 52,998 of JALIZH010012324.1, read as the reverse complement.
CCTTCAAAATTTTGTTTCAAACTTCAATGGGAAAGATCGGGGGGGGGGGGGGGGGGGAGTATGCGCTGGTATGAAGATAAGGAGCGGTCTCATAAATATATGAGACTCGAGCACTGCTCTCCACCCCTTACCCCCCTCCCTGCATCTTTCAAGAATGTAGCCTTTGAAGCAGGAAAGAAAAAGAAGAGCATGTCCTGCCTTCATCTCACTCATTTTGTATTCGTTGTAGCACTGGCTTTCGATCATAAGTCGCTGAGCAGTGTCCCCTCATGGGAGACAAATTAGCGCATTTCTCATATGTTTCATGAACCACTAGATGTCATTATGAATCCACACCAATTGCCCATCAGTCTGTTATTCTGCAAAGAAAAACAGTACGTTATGGCAACCTCCGCTGCCCCATTTACCGCTGAAAATAGGCTCCTCAATCATTTATTTATTTAATAGTACCCTGAAGGCCCGAAGGAATTACAGAGGGGAGCTGTGCATTTGAGAATGCGTAAGAGATTAGCAGTTACATCGAAGTAGAAACAATACAAATAAGTTATTAAGGATAGATATAGGCTAATAGCGACGCAGTGAAAATAAAAAGACATAAAATTGCTAATAGCGCAGGGTTCGCTATGTGAACTCATTGCGTCTGGTTTGTAGTAAACCCTCCAGTTGTCAGTTCAGCGCCTTGTCCAGTGACTTTGTTCTTAGAAATGAATATTCCTGTCCTTTCTGGGGACTAGTACGATCACTGTGAAGCGGCGTCCGCGTCCCCACCTTTCAATACGGCATTCTTGCAATCGGCTTGACTGTCAGTAATTGGGGTATTTGGAAAGCAGAAAATTGCCACCATGGTATTTTGCATGGTCTGTACCAGACCATGCAAAAAGCTTCGACCATACCTTTGAACACACTGGACGGCTCTTATCGGCGCGCCCTATGCACGTTCCTTTTTGCCTTGTGTCCGTATCCAGCGTGGTACTGATACGACTCTTTACCATATTATCCACGAGATACAGTAGTCACTAACAGTTACAACTGGTTCTTAGCCGGCACAGAAAAATATCTTGCTAGAAACAAACGCAGTCACAACCCGTGTACTTAGATTAAGATGCACGTTGAAGAACCCTGGGTGGTCGAAATATCTGGAGCCCTCCACAACGGCGTCTCTGACAACCACATCTTGGCTTTGCGACGTAAAATACCAAGCTCTATTATCCACAATCACTTTGCGAAAGCGTGACATCGACTAAAACCGAACTTAGCATTTCTATAATTCGAAACACTAGTATAATAATTATTGGCGTTTAACGTCCGAGAACCATGATGTGATTATGAGGGGCGCCGTAGTCGACGGCTACGGAAATATTGGCTACCTGGGGTTCATTTCGTGCCCCAAAATATAAGCACACATGGCTCAAGCGTTTCGTCATCCATCGAAAATGCGGCCGGTATTCGATGCCGTGATCTTCGGGTCAGCAGTCAAGCACCACAACCACTAGACTATCGTGGCAGGTGTTTTCGAAACTTTAGAGAGGCATAACCATGCAACCTATAACCATGTTTCCAAAATTTTTCAAGGGTGGTGAGCTCGATTCTGCAAAAGATGGCCGCCTCATATTATTTTCTTTTTCGCGTCGTCAATGAGCGGTAAATCGACTGCAAGACCATTGGCAGTTTCATGAACGTGTTTAGAAAAGCACCATAACGTAATGTCAAGCTTTCTTCGTTCCCAAGTAGCGTGATTAGGCCTTCGAACGGCAAAGCGTAAGAAAGGACTTCATTTATAATTGGGTCTGCAAAAACGCACGTACGCGCTCGCCCACTGAAAACAAATGGCGCGTGCGCATAGCGCATTTCAAAGGTAACAGGAATGAAAACTTAATGTTCCTCGAAGATCCGTATCCATTCTTGTATTTAAAGAAAACATTCTCAATATTGCAAAAAATCGCGTGTAATGTTGAATTTATCTTTACGATAAACATAGCGATGCACGGGAAATAACTTCTTTTTGTATGTCGAAAGCTATCATACATATATTTTGAAGGTTGCCTGGCACTTGTGAACCCTTTACATGTGTTATTCTACATAAGCTATTTTATGGCGCTCCTTCGACATTTATTGGACGAGCCGGGCCAAATCGAATATTGCTAAATTTTAGTCCGAGTACGTCTAGTTGAGAAAAAGTTGGGCGAGTCTGTAAGTTCGAGTGAGTCCGCTTCAAGAGAATGTTGGTGAGTCTGAGTACGAGTGAGTCCAGCTCAGAAATATTTTGGTGAGTGAGTCCGGCTGAGTTATATTTTCGTTATATTTTCGTGTGTCTGAGTCTGAATCAGTCGGGCTGAGTAATATTTTCGTGAGTCTGAGTCCGAGTGAGTCCGGCTGAGATATATTTTGGTGAGTCTGAGTCCGAGTGAGTCCGCTTGAGGAAAATCTTGGTGAGTCTGAGTCCGAGTGAGTCAGGTTGACGAAAATATTCATGAGTCTGAGTCCGAGTGAGTCAGGTTGACGAAAATATTCATGAGTCTGAGTCCGAGTGAGTCCATTTGAGGAAAACTTTAGTGAGTCTGAGTCCGAGTGAGTCTGGATGACGAAAACACCGGTGAGTCTGAGTTCGAGTGAGTTTGGTTGGAGAGAAATTTCGTGAGTCTGAGTCCGAGTGAGTCTGCTTCAGCAAAATTTTGGTGAGTCTGAGTCCGAGTGAGTCCTAAGCGAAAAATATATTTATTGAGTGAGTCTGAGTGAGCTCCATTAATTTTGCCGACCTATGCAAGGCACGTACATAATGACCCCGTACACTGAACAGTGGTAGGCAGGCCCGTACCCAGGAAGGAGGGGGGAAAGCTAGAGTCATCCCCCCTCCCACTCCGATATTTAGGTGGAGGAGGTTGTTTTACCGAAAATAAATAATAAAAATAGGTGCAATATGTGAACTTAAACTGGGCCTGGAACGAGACACCAGAGTAGAAGCAGACAAGGCGAACGCAGACTAAGAGCTGGGCGCCGGCTTCTACTCTGGTGTGTCGTCCCACGCGCAGTTTAAGTTTACATATTAGGTCTTAACACTTATCTCCCCTGCATACGCTTCTCGATAGGCGTTTTCCTCGAATACTCAGGGCCTTCAGCAAGTGTCCCCCGCAGGAATTTCCTGGATACGGGTCTGTTGGTAGAACGAGGTACATTCAGGGCTTATTGGACATTTTGCCTTTTCTTATATTGTTAAAGGGACCCTGAAACGGTTTTGACGATTTTGTACAAACACATTGGGCCAGTAGACCAAGTCCTAAGGCTCATTTACAGACTAATTTAAGCTCTCTGCTTACACTGTGTAATTAATTACAAAGCTATAAAGCTGCGAATCGCTGCAGATCACTGCGGCTCAGCCCAACGCGTTTTCAACCGCCCCTTGCCAGTACGACATGCAGTGTGGGCACGACGTCATTGGGGCTGCTGGCGACGTCACTGGGGCTGTGGTGTGCGCGCACGAAAAATTGGCTGGTAGGGTGGCGGCACCTGTCGGAGCAGATAGCAACCACTCCGCGATGTCTATGTTGCCAGACGGCGTGCGTGCTGCCGGGCGCACTGGGCTATGGTCTCCGAGATGCACGCAACCTGTCGGCGTGCAATCTCGGAGGTGATCACTGGGCGAAGCTCAAATCGTCGAGTGTGCTCACGTGAGCTCTGCGATCGCCAGCGATGCCAGCGTGTCTCATGAGTTGAGGAGGCAAGGCAGGGGTGAGAAGGAGGGTATGATATAATTGTCCGTAGCCGCCTTGGTACACGGCGTGCCGCTAAATTTGTGGTGCCAATGGTTCGATGATGCTCTAGTCTAAACGCTGACAAAGCTTCAAATAACCGTTTCAGGGTCCCTTTAAGTGAGGAAGAGAATGAATGAATGAACCGCTTACTAGTGACAAGAGCAACGTCTTACATTGTTGTTTCTCTTCTAAGTGCTGATAGAGATGCACTGATAAAGCTGATAGAGATGCGCAAGTTGAATAAATAGAACCAGTGAAACCTCGGTGATACGATCACAGCTCATACGAATTTCGGGGTGATACGAATTTTTCTTTGGTCCCGGCCAAGTCCCATTGGCCTGCAATGTAATGGATTACGGTTGTTGGGAACCGATTTTCACCCCGCGACGTTTGATACGAACGTACGCTACCGTCTAGGTACGGAGGTGCTGTCCGCGCAGTCGCGGAAGACGCACCAAGCACGTGCGAGTGCGGTAACGTAAGCGCGGGCATGCGCGCCGCTCCGCCAAATTGTCAGAATCACGGTGTAAGCAAAATACTGTTCTTATGGTCAGAATGAACGTTCAGACATGCATAACGGCCTCCGCGATTGTGTGCGCGAACCTTTGAGACTCTGATGTGCCTCCGGTGTGCCTTCGCAATTAGATTACACAAGGGCTTTGGCGCCGGGCTTTCTTTTTTTTTTTTTTTTGTAGGGGCGGAGCTCCTTAGGGCGTAGGCTAGTCCTGCGTCGTCCTGCGTCGTTGTCGTCGTCGTAGTAGCCACCCCTGCGCGATGACGATGACGCTGCCATCACGGCACAGCACATGGAATGTGCCCACTATGCGTCATAACGACGCTGATGACGATGATGACGCTGATGAAGATGACGATCGCGATGCCATACAACACATGGCATCGCGATACGGTCTCACATGCATATCGTTTGACCACATGCAACCAACCACCATCCGAGGAGCCTGCATCGATCTCGTCTTTGCAAACTTTCCACCACGACCCATCGAGGAACCGCTCTCCCTCCATTTCGCCGACCATAAAGCCATAAGACCATAAAGTTTGTCACATCCTTGATTTGATGATGTACTTGGCGAATTTCACGGAAGATTCAAGGTTTACCGATGAACCTCCGGAGCTTCGCCCACTCATCATCATTCACTCCGTGGATACGCTGTGACTTTTTTTAACTCGTCGACCCGGGTTACTGTCGTTGTACTGTGCTTAAACTTAAGTACCTGCCTCGTGCATCAGACATGCTATGAAAGGTGGACGAGGACCGAAAGAAGGCGAGGACGGTCTTGGCGAAGGAGTTAGGCTTCACAATGTCAACGTGCGCGACTGTTGAGGTCGCACTTGTGCGGGAACGGCTGTAAATCTCCCACAAAATATCTCCAACACCTCTGCGATAACGAAATCATAACGTAAGACCGTGGTTCTGAAATTGTGTGGCCTTGATTTATCGCGTCAAAGCGTTTCCTCCATTACTTTCACCGCAGTACTCCGGTGTCATGCAAAAAAGCACACTAAAATTTGGAAGAGGATACTGTTGTTGCGGGTCACAACGCACCTGGTTCATTAATTAAACATGCGCGTACGGGCTGTATATTTACCAGTGGTGGTATGATTGCCGACATCTAAAAACTTAACCGACAATCATTCAGAGTTATTACTGACGTTGATGCGGCCCTGAAAAATAATAAATGAAAATGTATGCTAGCTTTCTTTTGTCGCATGCTAATTTTCCATGCTGTCTGGGGATACGAATTTCGGATGATACGAATATTTTTGGTAGTCCCGTGAGATTCGTATCACCGAGGTTTCACTGCATATGGATTGCCAAAGAAGTGCAGAGGTCACTCAAAATCACTCAATAAATAGATTTGGCGCTTAGGGCTCACTCGGACAAAGACTCACCAAATTTTTCCTCAACAGGACTCACTCAGACTCAAACTAACCAAAATATTACTCACCCGGACTCACTCAGACTCGAGGCTCGATCGTAGTCTGAGTGAGTCCGAGTGAGTCGACCCATGAATGAGTTTGCCAACCTATGGTTGACGGTATTAGATAGTTCGCTCGTTCTCAGCAAACATTTGGCGGCGTTGCATTGAAAGCAACACGCAGGTCATACTCAGCTTTTGAAGATCGGAAAAAAATTGACGGCAGATCCACGAGGTGAATGATGATGAGATTGGGCGAAGCTCCTGGAAGTAATCATCGGTTAAACCGTGAAATTTCTTCCGTTAATTCGCCCGATAAAAATGACGTGAAACGATTGATTAAATGTTTTATCAAACTTTTATTGCTGGTTTCCGTTGTCCTTTCATTATGACCGCTTTGTGGTCGGTGAAATGTAAGCTAAGTGGTTCTTGCATACGAGCACACACCGACGGCAACGAGCATCGTCAACTACAAACCTGTATCGCGATATGGTTTTGATTATAAAACCATTGCTTTAGAAAACACCTGGCGTCTTTCGTTAAGCAGCTGGCGTCTTTTCGTTTTGCTTTAGAAACATCTGGCGTCTTTTCGTTTTGCTTTTAGAAAACATCTGGCGTCTTTCGTTGGTTTATTTCATCAATCAACGGCGTTTTGAACAAAATTTTTATTGTTTAATCACGCACAGGAGAAATGCCAATGGCTGCTAATGGGGAATTAGAGACAGAAGAATTCGGCTTTTAGTTAACGCGCACGCTGCGAATTTTTTATTGTTCAACAACGCACAGGAGAAATCTCCCACCGGCACCACCTTGGAGGTCAAAGCGTAAGACTGGTTACGCACTACGACTACGACGAGGGACGAACGGGTGCCGCTTTAAGGGGAACTCCGGCGATTTTTCGATACTCACCGATTTAAATAAAACTTTAAACATAAGTTCTCTTCGGTGCCCTGATGATATGTGCTAAATTATACAGCCGTAAGTAATTTAGTTTTTCGGAAAACGAGTTTTAAAATCGGTAACCGATTCCGGAATCATACCTTCAAATGCGGGCCACCCTGTGTACGTGACGTATCGGCGTACTTCTTTCTCGTCCCCCCCAGACGGACGCTTGCTCGCGGCGCGCGCTTTTAAATGCGAATGCATTTCTTAGTCGGGCTATGTCAGGCATCCAGCGTTGGCGTTGTCCGGCGTTGTATGCGGGAAGGAGGATAGGTTGAGGAGGTGTCCGCGCGCCGGCAGGTGTTATCTCTCCGCTCTCACTTTCTCTCCCATAGCAACAGCTGCGGGCGCGCGCTTATCCTCGCCCCTAGCAACCGCAGCAGGTGGTGCGGGCGGAGTAGCGGAGAGTGAGTGGAGAGGAGGAGTGCGCTCTGACGCGTAAGGGCGCTCGCATCGCGGGAGCTCGGCGGAGGTATATATGAAAAAAAAAATAAAAAAAATAAAAAAGAAAAAAAATCTGCAGCCCGTGCTCCCGACCGGGCTGCAGAATTTAGGCGCCTTTTCCTTCTTCGAACCACAACCACCATATATAAATGGAGTGAAGCGCGCGCGAAATGCATTCGCATTTCTTCACGATTCCCCTTCGGGGAGGTGGAGGCATTTTTCTTCGAGGCGACGCTTCCGCCCTCATGTAGCTGCACTCCTCATCGCTGAACTCCTCGCTGGTCAGTTCAGACGAGCTGGCACAGCTTGTTTCCACGTCGGAAGACATCGGCAGTTTGCTTTTCCCGCGAAAGAGGCACGTGAGCAATGTTTACGTTTACGCCGTGGTGGCGTGTAGCGGATTTGGTGACGCCATGACGTCATCGGGTACCCAGCATGGAGCACGGAGCAGCTCCCCGTTTCGGTTTCGGTTTTGACTCGTTTTTCATTGCTTATTTCAAATTATTGACGAGTGACTCGGCAAAATGAACCGCCCTAGCTGTTGCAGGACTGTTAATACTATTTGAAAACGGCGTTATCTCGGTATGGTCGAAAATGCACCGGAGTTCCCCTTTAAGGAGCTTCGCCCCTAAAAAAAAAGGAGGGGGGGGTGGCATCAACATGACAAGTGAAGTATGTGCACCTCGTTTGCTTGTTCGAGCAGAGTGGAAATTCGCTTAGTGGAAATCTCCGAAGTGAAAAGTTCCTTCGCTGCCTTCCTTAACCATTCCTTCCTTACGGTGCGTTTGCGAAATTCCTGTGTAAGGAAACAAAACAATAAAAGGCACAGTCCTTTTGTAACGCTAAGAGTACAGTCGAAAGCCTATGCTCTTATGAGCCGCTCATTAAATTACCTCGACGTTCTCACTCGATAGCATTGCGCCCTCCCCCTTCTTCTCTGACGCTTTCTGCGTCTCCCATGGTGTTGCACTAGCTCGGGGATCAGCTCACCTTTGGCCATGTGACGATGTTATGCAATGGCGTCACAATTCGTGATTGATACGTTGTATATGATGTCGTGTGACGCTTTGCTCTTAACAACACTTGATGTGTCTGTGAGTCCGTGTGACTTCTAGTGCGATAAAAAATTCTTAAACCGGGGTTGTGGTGGAGGCGACGTTTCAACGTTTCATCAAGCGGGATTGTCTTCTTTAAGGATGTGACTGCTTGCAGCAGTTAAAGTTGCAGCCAAAACAGTGGCAGCTTTGAAGAAGACAAGTGCTCTTGTCGAAACGTCGCCTCCAGAACAAACCTTGTTTACGAAGTTTTCATCACAACCTTCCATCTTCCCCTCACATCTGCCCACTTTCTTTCTTTTTTTGTGTGTGTGTGTGTGTGTGTGTGATTTCTTGTGCGATTGGTGTTCTCTCCACAGTCAGTCACCACCGATGGTCGCCGGACACCGGCTACATGTTTCTTTTTTTTTTTACTGAATAGAAAAATAACGTTCTCGCCTTAATTACAGCGAGTTGATCCTAATGTCCCACAGTTGTCCCCTGTAGCCAATGTCAATTTTAGAAATATATTGAGCGACGAATTGCAAGAAATATTAGGCGCAACTTTGATCGAGGTACGCCGTGCAATGCTTTTTTTTTAAATTTAATTTCAATATGTCAAGCACACTAGACTGACAGGCCACATGACCCGCAGGCCCTCTGGAACAATTGTGCCATTCGAAACCATTCCATTCTTCACATTTTCGATCTACTTATTGCGCCTCGCACAATTTGTGCAAGGCCTCTCCCACAGGTTGGTTCAATCCAACCGATTCAAGGCCAATCCCGCATAGTGTTTTGACAAAGTTTGTTTCAACGTAGGATGCTACGAACACTTGGGTGCACTGTCTATGCAACAAACACAGTATCACATACAAATAACTGTATGCACTACGTACGTGAAACATTTCTACAGAAATGTGCAAGTCCACACTATGTCCCTAACACATGCTACTGGGGACTAACAAACACACACTTTATCACGAACATATTTTCACGCAATATACATGACTTAGTGAATATACATGGATATATGTACAATAGATTTTAATGGTGCACGTAATTTCCATAATTATACAGTTTTGGCACGAAATTTATATATGCAAGGACCCACACGCATACGGGGACATGCACACACAGAAATTATAAATACAAACACATCATATGCATTAATCCATTAATGTCGGATGACCTGCCTACAAGAACCAGACCAGATGAAAAGCTAGCTGCACACGTCCACCAACTACCGACCGGAAGCGGCACGACCACTGCCGTAGATATCCACTTCCTCAAGGAAGAACAATTCCTCCGACAAAGAGGAGAAGTTCTGAGTACAACCGTTCCAGAATGCGGAACAGAGCACGGCGACGGTGACCCGCTGCAACAGTCTCACAGCTCTTACGCCACAAACAAAAAGCCACTGCAGCAATCAGAAGGCGTGAGCAACTACGGCCGAGCAACGACCAGAAGTCACAAAATGAACTCCTAGGTCATGAAAACCAGTATTAACGGCTCTCCAAAGTAACCTTGCAACTACACATCGCTGTAGCACATGTTGGTTGGACTCTTGTAGTGGGCAGATAGTACATGTCGTAGATGCGACGATGCCCCACCTCTCCAGTCTGTCGTGTATTGGGAGTACTTTCCGTTCCATACGGAACATGAAGCCGCGGAGACAGCCAGGCAGAGAAGATGCCGTTATCGCGCTCCACGAAACTCGACTCGAATGTGCTAGACGGGCTGGAGGAACCAGAGGGAGCAGCAGGGCCACCGTTGTATCTACAGCACGGTTTTCTAGTATGTCTGCATCAGGACAAACCTGCTGTGCGTGGCGATAAAATGCTACCGCCGTGGAGTAAAATGCAGGTACGTGAAGTATTTGCGGCCCGGAATTAAGCAGTGCTCCCTCTCCCTGTAACAAATAGCGTATATTAGTGCCCAAGAAGTAGCAGGCAAGCACTGCAGCCACAATTGACGTTTCAACAACATTACGCCTGCATGAGGTCTTTTTCCAAAGCAGTTTCGAGACCTTGCGTGGCTCTGTGCTGGTATACTTCATTGCCACGCGGAATGCTTGGGTTCGATTCCTGCTGGGACCATAACATATATTCTTTGCATTCGTCGGGTCAACGCTGCCGATGTCGGTTTTTCTTAACGCCCTCGCATTTAAATTGCCAATGTCTGTTCTCGCCGTTCCTCGGTAGATAAACACCTGTGGCGCATGCCCGCATGCGGCCTGTGGTATACGGGTATGTGCCACACGTGTCTGGAGGAAAGGGTATGATGTCGAACGCGGCGGGATTTTCACTTTATTCATGTCATGACCAGACAGTCCTAATCGTCAAACCCTCTTACCCTCCCATAGTAATTTTGGTCTACCCCAAGTTAAGGAGGTGATCACGAGAGCATCCAGACGTAGGCGGCTAGATAGATAGATAGATAGATAGATAGATAGATAGATAGATAGATAGATAGATAGATAGATAGATAGATAGATAGATAGATAGATAGATAGATAGATAGATAGATAGATAGATAGATAGATAGATAGATAGATAGATAGATAGATAGATAGATAGATAGATAGATAGATAGATAGATAGATAGATAGATAGATAGATAGATAGATAGATAGATAGATAGATAGATAGATAGATAGATAGATAGATAGATAGATAGATAGATAGATAGATAGATAGATAGATAGATAGATAGATAGATAGATAGATAGATAGATAGATAGATAGAAACGCTCATAGTGCGGTTCGCTAAGAAATGCTTCGCATTTAAAAAGCGTGCATTACACCGCGCTTTTCGTAGGACCTTAGGTTTCGCTTCTTCATTGCATTACTTAGCTCGCACTACAGCAGCCACGTGAGCGCGTCCGCGCTAGTACGCGTGCTTCGATTGGCGTAGCCGTCTTTAATAAGGCATTACAGCCTTCCTACAATACGTCTCGTGAACCAATCACGTTTGTCCGTTGTATCGAGACGTAAGAGACAGCGTTTGCGACGTGTTCAGTATGGGTCGGATGCCTCTCGTACGCTCCAAAGAGGAGCAGTGGCAATACGAGGAGCGTTGGCGAGCCCAAAAGCGCGAGTGCGCGAGTCGCCATCGAGCCAATGCCACAGACGACGGCGGGGCAAGTGAAGGCAAACGCACGGGAGACGGCTCGACGTCGGAACGCTTATCCAGCCTTGGTTTCGGTCGTCGTGAACTCCGCGCCAGCGTATCGCTTCAGCCGTTCTCTTTTTCGATTTAAATTTAGGCCTCGCACCATTTGCGCAAGGCCTCCCAAAAATTGTTCTATTCCACCCGATTCTTGGCCAATCCCCCGTAGTGGGTTTGTGCTATAAATACTAAGAACTACAACATTAACGAACCTCGCTGAACAGAATCTGGGCCACCGTCGATAAACCTCGTAGGTAGAACGAGTTCCCGCGCTTTTTCACTTCAAAATGATCACTCAAGGTAATGGTGTAACGCAATGGCCTTTGACGAAGGGACAGGAAACATACTGCATTTAACAGCTTTATCCTTAATGGTTTCCTTGAGAAATTTCAACACGGTGTCTTTTCCGCTATTATTCATGTTTCTGCCAATTCATGCTGATAGATTAGTAAGGCACGGGAATCTGAGTGCGTGAATTCTTCTTTTTCCTTTCTTTCACGACGTACGCATAGTTTAACAAGTTGTAAAATGGTACTCCATGTGTTGCGAGCCTATGCAGCGTGCGGGGAGACAAGCACACATACCACGTACATTGAACGGTGGTAGAACTATATAAGTACCTTATGGGCTTATTGAACATTTTGCCTTCTCTTATATTCTTATATGAGAATGAATGAATGAGCTACTTATTCGTGGACAAGAGCAACGAGTGACTATCTTATTTCACTCCGAAGCGCTTCCACTCGAGTAGTTACTAACATAGGTCGGCCAGAACGATTGGAGCTAACTCAGACTCACTCATGAAATATATTTTGCTCTCAGGGCTCACTCCGGACTCAGACTCACAAAAATTTTTCCACAGCTGGACTCACTCGGACTCACAATCATGAAAATTTTCTTCCGCCGGACTCACTCGGACTCAAACTCACCAAGACATTACACATACGGGACTCACTCAGACTCACGGCTTGATCTGAGTCTGAGTGAGTCCGAGTGAGTCGACTCATGAGTTCGTTAGCCTAGATTTAGCTTTGTCTACGTATGGTGTCAATGCTTTGTAGCACCAATATCTCACGTAATCGGTGCTCATCTTGACGCCTTTTGATATATAGAGCCTATTTGAATACTTAGTTATGAGCGCTTGCAAAACCAGTAAGGTCATTTTTCTTGAAAGACATGACAACATAGTATCAAGAACTTGTCTCAACGAGTTGGCGGGGGAGGGGAGAAGGGGTCAAGGCGCCCTATGTTATTAGCGCCTCTGATCAATAAATATTGAAATGGTGTAAGGAACGGACGACTGGTTTGAATAGGTGCGGAGTAGCGAGTATAAACGTGAATCCAGGTAACGTTGATAGTAATGCTGAAGATGAGTAGATGGGACCATTGGCGGTCAAAAAAAAGGGGTAACTCACTCAGACTCACCAAAATTTTCCTGAGCCGAACTCACTTTTCGGACTCACACTCACAAAATTGTCTTCAACCAGACTCTCGGACTCAAACTCACCAAAACTCAGCCGGACTCACTCAGACTCAGACTCACGGTTCGATATGAGTCTGAGTGAGTCCGAGTGAGTCGACTCATGAGTGAGTTCGCCGACGTATGGTTACTAACGGTTTTCCAAATATGCAGAAAATTTGTTTAAAAAATAAAACAGGTACAAAATCGATGGTTCTGTTTAAGTCGAGTCAATTAGAAATGTGTGGTATCGGAGGATAAGCTTACTTCAGGACCAAATTAACCGGACATGATAATCGCACTTTCGCCGCAAGGGTGAAACAATGAATGCGATATAGCAAGAAATTGGAATGTCAAGGACGAAAAACGACAAGCAGCTTGACATTTGCTGCGTGGCGCTGAATGGCAAAGAAGGACGAGCGTGAAGTAACAACTGTCGCAGTTGTTACGCCTTTGTGTTTAACGAGCAACGCGCTGCAAAAGTCGACAACGCAGAACCCGACGCTCATATAGATATTTCTTTTTCATTTAAACTGTGGCGCTTGGAGTGACTCCCTTGCGTCTCCTGCCACGTGGCGGCGTCTGATGTAAAGGTGTGCGCGGCGTTTCTTGTTGCTGGTTTCCTTTTTTTTTTTCGTTTTACATCACGTGAGCGGGTTCAGAAAGGTGCCACTTTTTCGTGCGCGTCTCAAGGGCGGTTTTCAAATTGAAAGAAAATGTCGGAGCGTTGCTTGATGGAAAATACTGCTCGGCTCCTCCGAGATCTGCGTACCGCCAGCGGTAAATGTTGTATATAAATAGCTCGCCGTTATTACGCCGGCGCATGCATGGCGCGAGGTGTAGTTGTTCAACGCACGCGCTGGTGGGAGCGAGGGGTTGCTGGTTCGAATCCCCGACCGGGTGCTTTGGAATTTTTGTCTGCGATTTATTTGCCGTTGTGCCTTTTTTATATATCTACATACGTATACATATCCGGGGCATGACGGCGACGGCAACGGCGAAAATCAGCCTAGAGTGTCCATATAATTGCTATCTCAATAATTAATTGAATGTGTTCACTGAAAGGGCAGACTCTTTTCTTGTTAGCAGCTGGGATCGCCTGGCACCTTGGCGTAGCAGATCCCAAACCACTCGCTTCTTTCTACGTGGTCTCTGGGATTCGCCTGCGGCAGCGTGACGTAACTCAAATTTAACCGAAGGTAATACACCACGGCACACGAACGCCGGACTGCGAGCGCCACTACCAATCATACCTATAGGTCAAGGGATTAAGGACGCCTCCAATTTTCGGCAAGACATGAAAAATACATACACCGTCGTCCTTTATGAAAGGGTACACGCCAGCGCGTGGCCTGCGCTCTGCGGCGGCTGCCAACAGCACCATCAACCGACAACAAAGGAATACACGGCCGCTTTTGGCGGGCATCGCCCGCTGCAAGAGCGGAGCGGCCGCGTAATCTAGCAGCGCTTGTCCACCTGCGATGAGTCGTTATTTTGTTTGCCAATAGATGACGCCAGAAGTGGCCGTGTATTTCTTATTTGTCGGTATAGGCAGCCGCCGCGTAGCGCAGGCCACGCGCTCGCGTGTTCCCTTTCATAAAGGACGACAGTGTACATAGATGCAATGCGTGAACCGACGTACGCCCAGGAGAAAAAGCGCATGTACAAACAATAGGGCGCGTTCAACTTAAGGAGCTCGAGCGCGCTCTAGTCCAACGGAGTGCGCTCTTGTAAACTTAATGGTTGAAAAAGCGACTTCCGGTGCGTGATTACGGAGCGCGCTCGACGCGCTCCAACCCTGAGACGGTGCACGAGAGCTCGCGCCTGCTACGGCTTCCGGAAAATCGAATGACGTGTTTCCGACTCTCTTCTCCGATGAAGTGCGTTGTCCTTCCCCACTCGTTCCCACCGTGGAAGCAACGTAACAGTCTCCATGTAACGCTTTCGTGCCCCGAAAGCAGTCGGCTGAAATTGACGTTAAGCTAAGCTTTGAAGCGTCGCACTCGAGCGCATTCGAGCGTGTTCCTTCGGAGTTCGGAGCGCGCTAACATTAACGCGCCCAATGCGTGCAGATAAACAACTCCCGGCAGTAATTCGACATTTGCATTAGGTGCCGCGAAATGTTTGTTCAAAAGGTTAGCGAGTGAGTCTTAGATAAACAGCTTTCGATTGTCGTGATTGAAGCATTTAACGGATGTCCACCGTGCCCGACAGTATTCTAATGCTGAAATGGACCCCCCTCCCTCCTTTCTTTTTTTTTTTTTCCACGGAGATACACTGTTCAAGTTCTTCGGTTTTGTCGCGAAAAATCGCCTACACACACATGTACTGTGTACGAAGCTGATGTGAGTCTCGTACAACTTCTCGAAGAAACTGCATGCGGCAACATCAACTCGGCATTTTGAGACACGATGCAGTCCCCGTTTTTTACTTTTCAAAGGCCTCATACGAACTCCTGTGCACGAATAACTTCCAAAGCCGGTTACGATTAAGCAGCGTACATCCCATACGCATTTTCTCTCCTCGATGATCCAAGGAACAATGTCAGCGTTTCATGCCCAAGAAAAGATCTTTGTTTCCGATCCCTTTGATGATCCCAACTAGATGTGCTTGAACGGAGGACGCGTTCATTACCTGACGACAAAACAGTGCAAACGCAAGGCACAGCTGATTCTTACACCTTTTTGTTTCCGGTGTTTTTCCCCGGCAAGTAGTGAACAAACCATCCCTAGTTTATTATCATTCTATACACTCAGTACTGCCAGCGAAGGGCTGATCTTAAAGCCTTGAACCAAACTTTGTTGAAAGTATTAGTTCGCTCGTTCTCAGCAAGCATCTGGCGGTGTTGCATTGAGAACAAGGCAAGTCACGCGTAGCTTTTGAAGATTGAAAAAAAAAGGGTGCCATCAACACGAGCAAGTGAAGTATGTGGAACACGTTTTGCTCCTTCTGATACCATGCAGTAGATCGAGCAGAGTTTCTTTGGCGAAGTTCGAAAAGATGCAAAGTCAAGATGTTGATATATGCACGTGGTAATGGAACTGCGACCCGTACAGTGCCGAAAGCACGACATCCTTTGAAACTTCAATGCAGGCACCCACTTTTTTTTCCCCTATTGATCAGATCAGAGATCTCACAGACTCTACGAACATTGTTCGGGTGTAGTCTTCTATTCATATGCGAGTATACGATGGCATATCTAGGTGAGCCGGAATCATCGATGCAACCCCCCGTTTGAGACTTCCGCGTATGCAAGGCACTTGAAGTATTCATGGCGCGCCAACTTACTCGCATTTCTCTCTACGTCTTCTGAAGGAATATATTACGTATGCCTGCTATATCTCCGTTTCAAACTCCAATGATAAAAAAAATGGAACGTAGTACTTGACAGTGACGATAATCATAACAATACTAATAGCATTTTGGAATGTCCTCCTGGAAGGTCATCGCGATGAAGTCGACGAAGGGATTGCTGGAATTCCTAAAGACCACATACGTGCGCCGGTGGTTTCAGACTAATGACGATGTCTTGACTGTGTGAAGTGTGACATTGTACGTGTGCTCTTGCCCTCCTCCTTTTTCGCTCTGCCTTTAAAGTTCGAACTCCCCTATCTCTTTCCCCAGTGTAGGGTAGCCGTACCAGTTTTGCTAGTTAGCATCCTTGTCTTTCCTCCCTCTAGCTGTTAATTCCTGCTTGTTAAGTAGATAACTGTTTGCGCAGTTACGATTGACCTCGCTATATTACGGCTTCGCTGTGTAGGAAAGAATGCAATTAGGAGAACGGCGCATTCTATTCTGCGTCTTACAAGGGAATGCTTTACGTGTGGCCAACGGAAGAGTTCAAAAAAAAATCACGCCATATCCACGAAGTGAATGATGCTGATTGGGCGAAGCTCGATCGTTTTCATCCATGGCAGAAAGAGAATGTGTGGTCTGGAACGCGCTTACACTTCATGGTCATCAGCGTCATCGTCATCGTTATCACGTGTAGTGGGTACATTCCACTATACTGGAACGCGCTTATACTTCATCGTTATCACGTGTAGTGGGTACATTCCACTATACTGCGTCATCGTCATCTTTAACACGTGTAGTGGGTACATTCCACTCTACTGGAACGCGCTTATACTTCATACTTCATCGTTGTCACATGTAGTGGGTACATTCCACTATACTGCGTCATCGTCATCTTTATCACGTGGAGTGGGTACATTCCACTACACGTGGCTACCTACCTACCTACCTACCTACCTACCTACCTACCTACCTACCTACCTACTACTACTACAGAGGAGGGACAGACCCACACCCTAAGGAGCTTCGCCCCTAAAAACTATTAAGCTGTTCTGGAACTAGGAAGTTGGATTCGTGAATAGGCTGGCTTTGTATTCACCGTTCCTCTGTCTGTTTTGAAGTGGACGAAAAATGAAAGTTGATTGATTGATTGATTGATTGATTGATTGATTGATTGATTGATTGATTGATTGATTGATTGATTGATTGATTGATTGATTGATTGATTGATTGATTGATTGATTGATTGATTGATTGATTGATTGATCGATCGATCGATCGATCGATGGGGTTCACGCAGTATAACGGGCCACCATTGCCCCCCACCAGTTTCACCCCATGACACAAAGTCGACTAGAGCCTTTCAGAAGCGGCACACTGACAGTGGTTTGTGTAGGATTTTTCTGAAGGCACTACTAAAGCCTCGCGCGCAAACAACTCGAGCAGCAATGTAAATATGCCATTCGCAGAAACTCAACTCCGTTCAGTTTCCACCAGGGGACCGAACTAACTAAACGTGCGTGAACAAAGAAAGTGTTCTTTCTTTTGTCACGCACTGCTATATGAGTAACGTGAGAGTAGTGCTCATGTAAAATCTTTCCACGAAAACATTTTCAAAGTCAGAAATTTCGTCAGTACAAACAAACCTGCACAATTGTACCGAGAACGGCTCCCAGTTCATAGCACAGAAGAACATGCCATGAATTTCACGCTATCTATATATTACGATACGTTGTGTATGCATGTTGTTTTTCCATCAACACTATCGATGCTTTTGCAAAGATACGGCAGTATGTGTAAATAAATACCCCAAAAAACAAAGGAAAATAATGTAAACACGAACACGATAAGCGTTGCATCTTCAGCTCACTCATTCTGCTTATCGATGCTATTGCCCGAGTAGAGTTCCTCGCAAATGTTTTCAAGGAGATGGAAAACATAAAACTACCCCTAGATACAGGACACAAGAAGGAAGAATTGTACGAGACCAGCCCAGGTTTTAAGAGATAAAACCAAATGTTGATCCATGCTGGAGATAACGCAAGTGCATCCCGTGAAATGCCGAATGAACAATACCCTTTCAGACATGAAAGAAAGCACCCGCCTCTCCAGCTGCTTTGATCTCAGAAATTACAGTAACTATACGCACGAAGACCTTTGAGGGCAATTCTAATAACTTGCTAGGGAAAACCGAAACATCTAGGGTTCTCAGTAGCCTCAATACAACGCTCATAGACTTTGAGAATACCGCGGATAACAGATCAAAGTATTTTGTCGCGTGTTGCCTCTCCGAAATTTTTGTGCTAATACTCGAATCTTCGCGTATTACTTACAAGACTCCTTTGAAGACTGCTGGGAAAACAATGCATTGAAAACAATGAAGACTGCTGGAAAACCATGCGTAAAACAGCGTTCTCATGGAAACATTCTTTGATATAAATTGCATATTCCTTGGCTTGCTACACACTGCGCACTCAGTATCACGTTTGATGATACGGTTTGTCAACAGAGCCCCGCATCTCATGTGCGGGGCTCTGCATTCCGTCGTCTCTCTGCTATTCGATTACCGGTTAAGGAATACGCGCTTAGTAAACGCACCGTTCCTGAATATACCGTAGTCAGGGATCTTTACTTACGGTGTAGTTGCAGAGTGCTTTAAAATGGAAAAAATGCATCTGTGGGCATAGAGACACGAATGCGACTACTGCCAATGCTGAGAGGTTTATAAAGACGCGTTGCGTAAAAGCAGTTAGTTCGTAAAAGCAGTTAAGCAGAATGTTATATGAACATAAGACTGCTCGACCCTAGTTTGATGACCCTGGTTTGATGTGCGTATAACCACAGGAAACGCATAGAAAGCACCGGCTCACTGGAATCACCGGAGGAACAGCGATACGTGTGCTCCCCGAAAGGCTTGTGGCGCAAACAGAACAAAGAAAAAAATGAGAGAGAAGGCAGAATAGGGCGCCAGGATAGGGCGTGCGCTCAGGGGAGTGCTGCCGGGGTTTCTTTGTCAGGACCCCTCGGTGCGTGGACGCCAATCTTCGAGGGTAATTACCTCATCTCCGAAAGCCAGCGGCGCGAGCTCTATCCCCGTGGCTACCCAGCTGTAAAAATTTCGTGGTGCGCGAACACGATGCTATACGGGCGCCCCGAACGTCTTCTACGTGAAGATGCCGCGAAGGCTGCAGAGACGAGAACAAGGTCCGCAGGGATTTGCCTGAACGACGTGGCGTGGCATGCGTGAGAAAATTACTCTCGACATTTTTTGACCACGCCATGGCTTTCGGGTGCGTCAGCTCGTGAATTAGCAAGGTTTAAAGATAGCGCCGTTGACACGGCAGGGATGGGTATGTACATACGTGCATTGTTTGAGGAAACGTTGATGCGCTATGGTTCCCACACGAAAAGTAATAATGTATGGGTTCATCATCTGTGCAAACCAGACATACAAATATTGTTGAGGAGCTCTTAATGTTAGGCCTGCATGGTCGCCTGCCCTGATTTTTCCCGTCCAGTGAGTTATGATGCAGCATGCTTTATATGCAGTCATATTAACACCAGCGCGCACAAACAGCACATTCAGAGATAGAGAGATAAATAAGCCTATTGTAATGGGAAACCTGTGAGGTCATCCTGACTAATTAAAAGCCTTCCATTAGCATTGGATAGCGGTTAAGGTGGTGAACTGAAGAAAGGGAGGGTAGGTGACGATGTTAGGAAGTGATACGACACGTGCACCAACACCCATACACTCACACACCGTGTACATTCTCATATATAACGGGGCGATCAATGCAATACAGCCGGAACACCTTCTGGAAAGCAGTACCGTTTTGTAGCGCTAACCGTAGGGCAATTATTTACAGGTGTAAGCGTTCACCAAAGCGTAGGGCTAGCAAAATGGGCAAATCGTACCCATAAAGTTACCCGTTTTACATGCTGTCATGCTTTACACTTTGTTAAACCGATGCTATGTAATATAATTCCTGAATGAGGCTATGTCTGCTGTGGACTCAACATAATGTGTGTAATAAATACGTAATATTGAATGACGAAGGGGTGTTGTTGCCGTGCATACAAACTTGAAGAAATCGAGAAACTCTGAAGGTCGTAATAAAAAAAAGTTATCGTTCCTCAATCGTTGAAGCGGTCAAGAACAAAAGAAGTTAGTCCACTAATTGAAGCAGTGATGGCTGTAACTGATTACATTGAGATAAACGAATTTGCGGCGATGAATCAATCGTCCATAAACAAACTGCGAAGAACCCGCCCCAAGTTCACGTCATTTTTTGATGAATGGCTTCCGCTCAACCGCAGCTTGGGTCGATGTGGACAGAGCTTGTACGCAAGGAGATTTATTGTGACAAATCGACCTCGTGTATGGTGGCGCGCCGAAAATACTACCGCGATAGCGTTAAGGGGGTCGTTTCGCAGGTATTGCTGTGACGGTGTAGGCGTCGTTGGTTGTGAGCGAAAAATTTTCGTTGTCCATGAGCGGAAAATCGAGATAGACGAGATTAAAAACTCGGAGTCGTCTTCGCATTCGCTTAAGACGACTCGCAGGCAAAATCCATCTTCTTCTTCTTCTTCTCAGTCGATGTATTCATCTTCCCCCGCCCACCTCCGGAAGATTTCTGCACCTAACGTTGTTTTTCATAGCCCCCAGAATCGGAGGCATTGCCAGATTTCTCCACCTCACCTGGTTCTGTACCATGGCCTCCGTGATCGGCCTCCCCTTTCACCAAGCGACGATGTCATGTGATTCCGTCATCAGGTGACGTCAAGCTATGTGCATGTGGTGTCACGATGGTGTCTCAGTGACGTCACAAATGTTGGCGATCTGTGACGTCATGATTACGTCATATGGAGACATCCTCACGTGATCGGGACTTTTTGCACCATTCGTGTTGACGCTCACGCCGCCACCATGTTTCATTATGCACTAAGACTTTCACGGGTGCGAGTGAGATTCGAACCCGGGGCATTGTGCGTGGCAGTCGGGTGTTCTACCACAAAGCTACGCCAGCGCTTGAAACTACATCCGCGAAAAAATAAATAACCCGTACAGGCGTAGTGTAGCGCGATCAGGCCCCGTTAACACGCGTAATATTGCGTGGCAGGAAGCACAAGTCTCACTAGGCGACGCACCAAGTTGATAGCGCAGCGAAGTGCCCAGCGTATGAGTGCGTTGATCACGTGCAGCTTGCGCCCTATTCAACTTGGGGAGTGGAAAAATCCCTTCTGGGCATATAGAAGAATTTGGTATAAGCTTTTACCGACAGGCACATATCCGAGTCTGGCCCCTCTGCATAAAGTCCTACTCTGACGTATATCCCGACGACGACGCCTGCCTTTCCTGCGGCCGGGCCTCCTCTCTAGCACACTTGCTCCGGGAGTGCGGGTCGAGATACCACATGTTAAGCAAGGAGGAGTGGGACTCGTTTCTATGTAGCCCTAGACAAGCAAATCCTGGCTGTCCGCGGCCGGGCCGGTGGGCTAGACCTACCGGTCCCGATGTGGGACTAGCCGGGGGTGCGACGAGATCGCGTCCTTGCCGGACCTCCAATAAATTACCTCACTCACTCACTCACTCACTCACTCACTCACTCACTCACTCACTCACTCACTCACTCACTCACTCACTCAATCAATCAATCAATCAATCAATCAATCAATCAATCAATCAATCAATCAATCAATTAATCGATGACTCACTCACTCACTAAAGCACTCGCGTGGACTCCACGTAGGAGCGCCGACACCACCGAGCAGCGTCTCTGTGTTGTCTTCGTGTGCGGTCATCATCATCAGCCTGACGCCCACTGCAGGGCAAAGGCCTCTCCCATGTTCCGCCAATGATCCTGGCCCTGTGCTTTCTGTTGCCGCGTTATACCTGCAAACTTCTTAATCTCATCTGCCCATCTAATTTTCTGTCTCCCCCCTCACGCGTCTGCCTTCTCTTGAAATCCAGTCAGTTACCCCTAATGACCAGCGGTTATCTTGTGCGGTAGTTGCTGCAAAATCGGCTCTCTGGCAACCACTGCGCCAGAACCAGGCATGGAGGCAGAAGAAGATGCCGGGCCGTTGAGCTGTGAGGCTCACAACGAGTATCGCCGAGAACATCGAAAACGTCAAGCCGAATCCGTTCACCTATCCGACAGAGCTCGAAAGCCATGGAATATCTCGTCCTTTCCCAAAGGAACCAAAAAGGAGCTATCGCTAGAGAAACTTCCTTTAACTGCATTCACCGTCACACCACTTTAGATGCCATCATAAAACGTGCAAATTCACCGCGGTGTCAACATGAGTGATGCAAGAAATCTCCACGTGATTACGTCACCGTTTATTGGCATCATGACGTAACACATCGCCAAAACTTGTGGCGCCGCACACCGGGCTTTGACTGAGTCACATAACCACTATGACATCACATGACAAGGTTACTTGTTCAAACAGGATTGCAACAGGATAGAAAGCTGGGCTAGTTGGTACATATGCATCCTTGAAGCAGCGCTAAAAGACAGAGACTAAGAAAGGGCGAACACACAAGACGAGCGCTGACTCGCAACTGAAAAATTTATTTGGAAAGATCATCCAAGCAAACAAGAAAAATGAAAAAACGAGGGGACGAAACGTGTGCACAAGCAAAGGGGTTATCTAGTCACTAACAAAGCACTATTTAACGGAACACGTGCTCAGCAGAAAGGAAAACTCTTTTTCGTCAATGCCAATGAAGCTTGACTGACGAAGCTTGACTGACGAAGCTTGGGAGGTGATAGAAGCCTTTCACATCAAAAGAATGGGCGACACATGCGTCAGTCAAGCTTCATTGGCATTGACGAAAAAAGAGTTTTCCTTTCTGCTGAGCACGTGTTCCGTTAAATAGTGCTTTGTTAGTGACTAGATAACCCCTTTGCTTGTGCACACGTTTCGTCCCCTCGTTTTTTCATTTTTCTTGTTTTCTTGGATGATCTTTCCAAATAAATTTTTCAGTTGCGAGTCAGCGCTCGTCTTGTGTGTTCGCCCTTTCTTAGTCTCTGTCTTTAGCGCTGCTTCAAGGATACTTGTTCAAAAGTGGGCCGATCTCTGAGGCAGAGCAAAACAACGTTAGGTGCAGAAAGGTTTCGGAAAGGGAGTGCGGGAGGATCAGTAGAAGGACTGGGGAAAAAAAAAGAAGGTGGCTTTCGCCGTCGAGTCGTCTAAGGGGAATGCATAAGGGACACTGAGCTTTTTAGATGCGAAGCAGCTCTTTGACTCACGTGTGTAACGCCGTACGTTACGTGCGTCCGTACGAATGCGCCGCAACGCGTTCCCCTCGCCGTAGGTGTTGGAGCGTTGCCAAGTAGGTCACGCCACAGCTGCGCGTTGACGTCACGCTCCCCTCGCACGCTTCCCTCGCAGGCGCGCGCTGACGTCACTCTCTCCCTCACCCGCAGCATGCTCGCGGCAGCACCCGCAGCTGCCGGCTGCTCCGCCCGCTCGCAACACCTCCTGTCTGAACGTGTCACTTCTCTCTCGCTTCACCCTCTCCACCGCCCGCAACGCTCGACCGCACGTCGAGTGGAAACACTCTTTCGGCTCGTTTATCTGCGATGACGCCCGTTTCAACCTGGGTCAACGCCGTGCGCACCGCTGCTGCTTCGCATCCCATCAGGGTTCCCTTCGGGGAGATGGTTCCATTTCTTTCGTCCTTTTCATCTTACTATTCTGCGATAAGTTCTGCAATCGTCTTTCACCTTTTAGATGCGAAGCACCTTGTGAACGAGGCCTGTCCCCCCCATCCCTTGTCCGCCGTAAGCCAGATGACGATGACGCTGCCATCACGGCACAGCACATGCAAGGTAACCATTATACGCCATGACGATGACGATGACGGTGAAGAATAGGCGCGTTCCAGATCACACATTCTCTTTCTGCCATGGATGAAAACGATCGTGAACGCGCTCTCGCCCGCGAAAGGCAAAGCGGCAACGCCGTCAACAAGCTGCTACCCCGGGGTTGAGAACGCGGGAAGCGGCGGCTCAACGGCAAAAACACATTGTATATACTGTACACACGCGTTGTCACTCATTTACATTCGCGAGTGGGCAATGTCACTTGTGATTTACGGTAAGAACAATCCCCAGTGTTTCGCCCACTCGTCATGATTCACTTCGTGGATATGCCAGTTTCTTTTTTCTTATCTTTAGCGGACATACATGTTCCCCTCTTCCGTGGTATCCTTAGCACGTTGGCCAGAGCCCAAAGATTCGCCCGATTTGTTGACTTCACTTTCAACTGCAACACGAACCACCATTTCCCACGGTTTAGTCCAGCCAGGCCCTGTAGCCAGGAGGGGAGGGGGGGAAGCCTAGGGTCCCCCCCCCCCCCCCCCAAGTTCGGATGAAAGGGGGGTGTTTTACCGAGGAAAAAATAATAAAAATAGGTGTTTTTTAAGGCTTTCAACAAGTGCCCCCCCCCCCCCCCCGCCGAAAAAAATTCCTGACTACGGGCCTGACTCCAGCTATCGCATGCTGCTGCTTCGTCAACGTATCTCTCTTTATCACTGCACGTTCTAAGGCAGGCTCCGTGAGCGACACCGCCATGGTGCGGCCGCTTCTGGCAGCATATGTTCCGTTAGTGCTGCTCGGCAGAACTTGTTCTTGGCCTAGTCGGCGTGTATTTGGGAGCATATTGTTACGGGAGAGAATGCCATTTGGAAACGGGGTCAAGCTAGAAGACGAGGAAGACGAAGAGCTTGGAGCAGGATGCTATCAATATTCAATACTCAAAATGTCTAACAGATTCATATAATCAATTCTTTGCCGATCCTCTTGAGTGTGTATGAGCCATTTTCGAGGTTACAACAACAACAACAAGATGCTACTGGAAACGGCTGTCAGATAAGGAAGTGTTTTTGTCTGTCTGTTCCTTCTTGAAGTGAAATGTGAACCATTGCATTTGGGGGCAACGTTAACAGAACAAAAATGAACACTGTAGTTCATACGTAAACGTCACACCATAAGCTCAGCTTCTTCTTCTTCTTCTCCTCATCATCATGGCTCACACCCAATGCAGGGGATTCCAAACTAGCTCTTCGACCTCTTCGTCATCTCTCTGAGCATCTGTCCCAGTGGCATTCTTTACCGTAACTATATTCGCCGCTAAAAGGTCGCACACAGAAGAAGAAACAGAAGACGACACAGACGGTGACACAGCCGACTTTAATTGCCGTTCAGGAATACATCACTGCGACTAAACGATTCTCTTGCTAAATTCTGTGTGCATTAGATACTTCATTACCGGCAATTGGCATTTTAATCAATAACTAACTAACTAGCGCACCCAGGAATAGCACAATACAGTAAGTGTCGGGAAAATTCACCTTCTACTTGGCCAATCCCCTCCATGGGTATGAGCCATATTTGGAGGAAAACAACAACAACAACGACTGCTGTGACCTTCCTGAACCAGGTAAGGTGTTAAAGAATTTTCGTCTGATTTCACACGATGGCCAACCATTATGGACGCTAAATTACCGTCTTACGCATGATGTCACACAAGGACAAGATGATATCCTGGGCAAACATGATGTATCAAATCGAGTAAAAGAACTCGTCAGAAGCAGAGTGCCCCGTTATAGCCTTATTTCGAGCTCATAGTCGGTAGCCTTTGACTGCGCGAATATATTCCGTTGCGGAATGGAACAGCAATATGGATGACAGTTTGACGTGTTGGTTTATGATCCAAAGTGTGAGCCGTCACATCCTCACAGACTCTGTGTAGTCGTCTCTTCCTTAGTCGCCGTCCTGTGTGTGCAATTCAAGAAATACTCCAGCCTGGATGCTCTTCCGATAGTGCCATGTATTCCAAATAGGACAATTCTCTCCCCTTCTTCAGACACGCGGTTTCAACGAGCCCGAGTGTGCTCCCTTCGCGAACACCTTCATCATGAGTCTTCGAGAAATCTTGTTCGGTGGCATCATGACGAGTGTGTTAGAGACTCCCGACGTGCAGTATTTTAGATATAGGTAGGGACACCTTAAGTGGCTATTTTCGTGTGAGTACAATACTCACTATTCGTGCTACAATCATAACTACGCATACATCGCACCCCAGCCAAAGCGAATACGAATTGCACTTCTTTGAATTCCTGTTCGCTGAAATTCTGAGAGCACCGTGCTTATTTGCGCTTTCCGATATATATTCGGATACGTTAATCGTGAATCGGTAAGGCATCGGGATACGCATCGGTATCCGCCACCAATGCCCGCTGCCACCTGTACCTTTAGCTGGCTATCGATCTCTATTGTTAGACATCGGTTCGACTGTATCGGGTGTGTTTACATGGCAGAGGCTGCTTCGAGTTCGTAATCGCTGTCACCGCCGTATTTAAAGCGCAGTGCAACAAGTTTTGTCGAAAAAATGAGTATGGCTGCCAACCCAGCATGGTGTAACGAGATACGAGCATGGAACTAGTATATACGTTTTGACCAGTGGCGTAAATCACGTGGGGGTCAGGGGGGGTCTTGACCCCCCCTTGTGGTTGGGCTGGGGGGGGGGGGGGGGGGGGACACACCCCTTGCAAGTGTCCCCGCTGGAGATTTAGCTTTCGAACATCACACTAGTTAAATACATGCAGCACACTATGCTTTACAGCTCAGTTCAATACAGCACTATAGGCTATTCCTAAAGAACCCACCTGTGAGATGCACATCAAAGCTAACTTCACTAACGTAGGTTTCTACTATTGGCTGCCTCATTGCTGTTAGGTTAAGCTCCCTAGCCCGGCGCCGAGGCCCATGCTCGCCTTATTTATTGTATTTCAAGGCATGATTTTATTTTTTGCGTAATTAAAAATGAAATTATGTTTACAAAAACAAAATGGCCGCCATGGAAGGATGTGTGTCCCCCCCTTGTGATTTTTCTGGATTTAAGCCTCTGGTTGTGACGCCGGTATAGTCTGTCGATATTATTCGGGCTAAACTGTATCGAAAAAATACAATTCCGCTACGCTACGTTGAGTTCTGTTACGCAGTACAGCAAACCGTCCATAAAACTTCCACGTTTTGCTTTTCGATCAGCGCTTATCGCCTGAGGTGGCGCCACCAAGAAGCCTACATATTGCACCTGCATCAACCCGTACGGATACGCGTAAGTTGGCTGTTAATGTAGAGTCACACAGGACTCATTGCCGCTCCAGAATCTTGCGGTGTGACTTTCTTACATTGTATGTGCCGCGTCGGGCAGGCTAATAAATACCGTTAGAAAAAACGCGGTCGCCTCGCGCTGAGGGGCGAAAGGCTGAATCACACCGCACTTGGTGGTTTCCTAAGTATACGGTCAGAATTGATGGAGCCTCAGTCATTTCGATCACAAACCAATGCTGTGGTCAGTTGTACTTAATTATCTTAATCTTAATCTGGACTTAATTAGCGTGACTTGGTTTAACTAGCATATTTAGGCCGCATATATCAGGTATCTCGTTTGGGCTTCATCATACACAACTGAGTTTGTCTCAATTTGGTGTCGTCTTAATTAAGCTTAATTAGACATAATTAAACTCGACATAAAATCTAGTTACTAGTGTCACCTTCAACTTGGTTTCACTGGCTTAATTGGGAGGGGCTTGTATTAACCGGACTTACTTGAATGTGTGCCTAATTAGTCCTAATTATAATCGTCCAAATTAGGATATTTCATGCTTAAGTGTGCTTAGTTTTGGCTGTACTTACTATGGCTCAACTGGGCTCATCTGAGCTTGAAGGGACCCTCATGTGAAACAATAAATCTGTTTATATTGGTAAACTGTGCTGTGAGAACTCTAATATTGTTGATTCCACCATCATGATTTCCAGCGCGGCCGTTCACGCGGAACACAATTATTCGAATTAGTTACCGACCTCCATCATGCCGTTCATGCGTCTACAATAATTGATGCCGTATTTATCGACTTTGCTAAAGCATTTGACAAAGTCCCCCCACAGTCGTCTATTAATGAAGCTAGACTGCCTTAACATAAACCGGAAACATTGCCAACTGGATAAATAACTTTTTGTGTAAGAGTTATCAATTCGTGACAGTAAATGATTCTTCATCTACATTGATTCAAGTTAAATCCGGGGTACCACAAGGTCTCAGTACTTGGACCGATACTCTTTCTCATCTACATTAACGACATTGCTAAAAAACCTCACATCTACTACTCGCTTATTTGCCGACGATTGTGTGATTTATAGACAGATTACCTAACCGCAACGACCACACAGCTTTACAAAAAGACCTCAACAGCATTTCCTACTTGGTGCGATCAATGGCAATGAAAATCAACGCTTCTGAAACAAAAGTTATAACGTTTACGAATACTACCAACGCCCCACTGAATTCCTATCTGATTAACGCAAGGCCAATAGAACCCGTTTCCTCAATAAAGTACTAAGGCGTGCACCTTTCCGCCGACCTGACATGGAATGCCCCACACTGACGCAATAACATCTAAAGCATATAAAACACTTGAATTCATTAGACGCCACTTGCATCAAGCTAACTGGAAGACAAAACTTACAGCATGCACCTCACTGGTTCGGTCTAAAATAGAATATGCCTCGTTCACTTGGAACCCACTTTTACTTAATTAACAAATTTGAATCTCTCCAAAGTAAATCTGCCCGATTTATGACGACAAACTACTTACTTCATTCGAGCATCACTGATATCAAAGCATCACTGAACATCCCATCACTAGAGAAAAGAAGACTGCTAGCACTGCTATCTCATTTTCCTAAGCTTTATCATAATCATTCGTCACTTGCAACCATTCGTCATTTGCTCCTTCAAAGTTTTAGCTCCGTATGCGCGTACTAACGTCTTATATGACTCGCCTCTGTTGCGTGCCATCCGTCATTGGAATGATTTACCGCACGATGTTGTGTCTATAAAAAACCACGACGCGTTTGTAGAAATGTTACAGTTCGCTTAATATTGTATAAAAAAGAAGTTTCTTTATCATCATCATTTTTTTAATCTGTATGTCTAAACCTTGTAATATATTTTGTGTGCATTAGTGTTCTTTATTATTTGTTTCGCTTATGCTGGTGTTAACACGTGTATGTCCTATTCCAATAACCTCACCCGCCACCTCGTTTACTGTAACCCCCCCTCCCCTATGTAATGCCCGGCAAGGGCATTAGGGTATGTGAATAAAAAACATAAGTTTAATAATAGAGGAGGAAATCAAGGTTGACGTTACATTTTTAAGTTTCGGGCTGAAAGCTCCGCGCACGTCGGTGGCGCATGGTTTCACAGCGTAACATACACCAACCTGGGTATGTTAAGCCTATCGCCCCCCTTACATGATAATGTGCTTCACTTTTAATAATTGGGAACTACTCAGGACCTAGTAGACGCCGTCAAAATCTACGGCGTCATGGCGTTTAGTCCGGGAATCTCAAGGTGTAGTCGCTACCCGCATTTTCCTATTACAGATTTTCCCGCTTATCAAGCGCTTTCTTGCCCAAGACTGGTGATTCTGGGAATGGGACAGAGTAAATTAGTAATTAAAAAAGATTTTTTTTCTTTAGTGTCCCTTTAACTTAACTTCACGTCGCAAGTGCAAGCTGGGCTAGGTCTTACTTGGGCTCGTCTTAATATTAATTAAGCTCGCCTTTATTAAGCGATATTAAGCTTATCTAGGCCTAATTAAGTTTGGCTATACTTACCTTGGCTTGACAAGGTCCTTGGCTCAACATAACAAAGGGAAGGTGGGCCCACTTTCTGTTCCCTACACGCGGCATGACGAAAAGCTTAAAAAGCTTCGCACTTAAAACGAGGCTCAGCAAGGATACTGTAGGCTACGCCAAGGATCTCAGACAACAGCAACTTGAAAACTGCTACAACAGCTGAACTTGCTCAGAAAGTTCGTGCGAGAATCGAGTGTAAAGTGTTTCATATATTTAGAGCGTTGCCCACGCGTGCATACCTCATTGTGCGAAGCATTGCCGGGTCATACCGCAGGCTATATTTACTCAAGTCTGCGCGTCACACTCCGTTTCATAGCAATAACCGCTTCAACTCGCGAGGGCATTCAATTCAACATAATGCATTTTTTTTATTTCACTTGTCTCTCCGATGATGAGTACATTTCAATTGAACAAAATCTGTCCCACTCAGAATGGTTTCCATGAGGGTCAGTGTTTAAATATGTATTGGTAGACCGATGGCTGATCAAAAAGCGTCTCGTGGTCAAAATTGCCGGTCAAGGCGCTTTTCTGCGTAATTTGACAAAGTCAAAATAGCGCATTGTTGTGCTCCTATCTTGTGTTCCGTCAAGTAGTTGCACTGTGCAATCAACAGTGGTGCTTTACCAACACGCTCAGTCTTCAAACTTGTCAAAATAGAGCTGTGTTCAAATATAAATAAGCTGATTTTAAAGTACGCCCGACAACAAAATCGATACAAACGCTAGAACTGATTTATTTTCGACTGGTCAAAAGAAAGTACATAGGACGTCATTCAAGGAGAATCCAGAGCCTAAAAAAATGCGATGACAGTGCTTTCGCCATGAACTCTCGTACTGAATAGTTTGCCACACAGTCAGTTGCAAGCAGAAAAAAGATTACCTTTCCTGTTGAGCCTATCTTTTTCTGCCTCCCACGTATATTTTGGGGCGTTCTACAGGTTTTACAGGTTCTACAGCGACACATGTTCAATTTACAAATCGACATGAATTTCGCACTGATGACGTGCCTTCGTAGTTAATACAGCCTTCTCTTCCGTTCTTCCGTCTCCGTTCTTGCTTTTCGCAGGGTCCAGCTCGGTTCGCCTGTGACCTGTATCTTGCGCTGACACCTGTCATGATGCTTGATCGGCGAAAGTGTTTAGTCCTTCTGTTCACTGCACCGATCCTGTGTTTCTACGAGTTCCACCGAACGAGTTATGTGAGCATGCCCGAGCTGAAGGGTCATTCTTTCCCGCTCCTCAACTCGGGAAACAGCAGCAATGTCACAAAGCTTATGCCACGGATACTGTTGTGGACCCCCTTCTATGGTCATTGGTACAGCACACTGAACGACACAAGAGTCGGGGAAGTTTTAATGGCCAACTGTCCGTCGAACTGTACCATCACCAACGATCCGTGTCTCGTAGAACACAGCGACGCCGTTGTCTTTTACGCGCACAACATGGATATGGATAACCTTCCACCGAAGCGCTTCAACTGGCAGAAATGGGTCTTCTCCTTGACGGAATCACCGCCACACACGCACTTAGAAGACTTCAACCACAGGTACCACATGTTTAACTGGACCATGACGTACAGGAGAGACTCTGACATTGTCGATCTATGCCATCGGGTAACAGCCCGCGACAGAAACTCTACCCTCCCTAAGGTTGACTTGAAAGCCCTGTGGAAGTCTAAGAACAAGACCGCCGTCTGGATGGTGAGCCACTGTGTCACCGACGGCGCAAGGGAAGTCTTCGTCGCCGAACTGAGGAAATACGTGGATGTAGATGTGTACGGCGAGTGTGGAGACTACGAGTGTCCCAGGTCCCGAGGCGATGCGTGTTACGTCGACTTCGAGCGGACGTACTTTTACATGCTCGCTTTCGAGAACTCCATATGCGTGGATTACGTCACCGAGAAGCTTTTCAACCCACTCGATCACTACCTCGTACCGGTTGTGTTCGGTGGTGCGAATTACAGTGAAAGAGCACCGCCCCATTCGTACATCGACGTACTTTCCTTCGAGTCACCCGAGAGTCTCGCCGAGTACCTCAGAGAACTGTCGGCTAATTACACGGAGTACGTGTCTTACTTCAAGTGAAGAGAGAGCTACGAGATTAAGTGGGAGGACGAATTCTGCAAGCTTTGTGCAAAACTGCACAACAGAGCGGAAGTTCAGCGGGCTTCGTCGTACGACGACATAGGATCGTGGTGGTTTGGCAAAGGCGGCCAGTGTCGGACTTGGGATCGAGTAGAACGCACTCTTCTGTCACGCGAAGACAGGGAGAAGCGTGGGCAGTGGCGCCTTAAGTACAGTCACTGGCTACAGCGGCCGAGCACCGGAGATTTGACCAATCAAAGCACCGACGACACGCGCGCTTGATGATGCAGTGTTGAAAGGGACCTTTCTTAATCGTGTGGGCGAGAGCTTTTCTATATATCAAACAGATTACTTGAATTCAACATGAACTGAGAAAGAGAAATAAACATTTATTGTCGAAACAGAGTTCCCAGCGATGCCTGGTATCACCCCTGAGGTGCGAGGGCTCCCTAGTCTAGGAACCCTCTGGCCGCGACTGCCCTCATGGTCCTGGCGACTTGTCGTCGCTGGTCATCCAAGTCCTTGAGGGTGAGCTGGGCGTCCCACGTTTCGGTTAGGTGGTCGTCGTTCGTTTACAGTACTTCACGCCCAGTCGTCTCTGGCTGCATATGGCGGCTTCAGGGTTGCCGTTGGTGGCTAGTTTGCGCCATATTGGCTACTTTTCGACCCCGTCTGGCGACAGAAATTTGCAGTTGGCGCCATGGCTATTTTCTGGCTACTTTTAAAGTGCTGATTTGGCGCATTAAGTAGCCATTTTTTCTCATTTTTGCAGACGAAACACATTGTTTTTAAGCTTTTCTCTCGCTTCAGCGGATGCGTACGGTCGTCCTTCACCCACAGTAGGCTGGTGCGCATCGAGGCACCCTTACGCGACGCTTAGCGCGTCTCCAAATACGGAGTGGCTAAGTTGCGTGCATGCTGACGAACATGTGACTGGGTCGGCGCTCAAGCTTCCCGCCATCTATTGTGATGCTACACGCAAGTTTTACGAATAATTCTGATGCGCAGTGCGTGTTCTCGTGTAAACTTGGGAAAACATAACATCGGCAACAAGATTTAGCTGGCCTGTTCATCTACAACCAGAATTTGGTCTGCAGCTTCAACGAAAATCTGTTTCAACTTTACATGTTCCTTCTGACTTGCTGGCTGGAATATTCTAATATAACTTTGTGTCTGGCAAGCACTCATATTTTCTAAATAAAATATATGCACGCATAATAAATTTATCATAATTGGTTCACTTAATTTATTTCCAGCTTATCGGCGGTATTCTATGCTCTTACTTATTCAAAATGGTATTATTTATTGATCAATACTAAAGAATCTGCTCATAATACCACTTCTGTTCCACTTGGCTACAAATTTGGCGATAACATGAAATGGCATGGCTACTTTTGGCTACTTTTGGCTTGAGCTCTGGCTCCTTTTCAATTCCATCCAACGGCAACCCTGGGCGGCTTGCTTGACAGTGGCATTCAAGGAGCAAGTGGGACAGAATGTCCGGTATGTTGCAGAGGTGGCACATGTAGCCGAGCAGCATCAAGTAAAGACGGTGCAATTATTGTTCCATGATTTGATTTGGAGGCGTCTGAAGATCGGGCACGTAGCACGTCGGCAAGATAACCGCTGGTCATTAAGGGTAACTGACTGGATTCCAAGAGATGGCAAACGCGTGAGGGGGGATACAGAAAATTAGGTGGGTAGATGAGATTAAGAAGTTTGCAGGTATAACGTGGCAGCAGAAAGCACAGGACCGGGTTGATTGGCGAAACATGGGAGAGGCCTTTGTCCTGCAGTGCGCGTAGACAGGCTGATGATGATGATGATGAAGATCACGCTTTCTTCTGGAGTCAGTTTTGGAGTCGGCAAAAAAAATTTTTGGCGCTGAAGGAAGTGCGGAGCTGGGCAGCCTTCTTTGTCTTCGGTTTTCTGTTTACAGCGAAAGCTGTTATGCGATCACAACAAAAGCCGATTTTCGCGCCGTAGTTTCCCGCGGCGCTGCCACCGCCTAAATAAATAAGAAATACCGAGGATAGAATGGAACTTGAACCCGGGTCCTGTGTGTGGCAGCCCAGTATTCTACCACTGAGCTACGCCGGTGCTTCAACCTCCGTTGCAAACTTACACTATGCAGGCTCCATGTCGGGTAAAAATCGCGTTAGCATGTCTAATAAAGCGTTTTGAAACAACTCAAGACAACTCGCAACGTGCCTCATGCATTCTCCTAAGAGTACTTGAAGACGAAAGCCGTCTTCTTTTTTATTCCTAAAGACACAGGGTGTGCAATCACGGACACCAGAAACAAGTCAGTGGTGTCTTGATTTCTGTGTTTTCACGCGCTGTTGTCCCTATCTCTTTAACATGAAGACCTACCAGGTAGCTCAACTGATGATGATGCTGATGATGATGCCCTCTTCCCGATGGCGTCCACCCACAACGAGGGATGGGCCAAGAACCGGGTGGTAGGGTGCTTAAGGTGCTTTAGGTAAAGTCCTATGAAGCTAAAGGAAGCTGTAAATTCAGATTAAAAAAAAACCGGCAGATCCCACGCACTGTGGGAATCGATGTAATGCGAAGCAGCCAAATCATGCTTTACAAAATTTGCATGTGAAGTTTTACATGTTAGGACCTGTCATTTATGTTCGTCATACAGTCGCGTCGCGCAATACCAAATTTGGTGTATATCAAGCTAACGAAACGGCTGCGAGCGCGCCATGAGCGTGGCATGCAAGTCATGTCGCACATGACAAGTCATGATTTCCATATTACCACTGGTCATTTATGTTCATCATACAGTCACGTCACTCAATACCAAATTTGGTGTATATCAAGCTAACGAAACGGCCGCGAGCGCGCCATGAGCGTGGCATGCAAGTCATGTCGCACATGACAAGTCATGATTTTCATATTACCACTGGTCATTTTTGTTCGTCATACAGTCACGTCACTCAATACCAAATTTGGTGTATGTCAAGCTAACGAAACGGCTGTGAGCGCGCCATGAGCGTGGCATGCAAGTCATGTCGCACATGACAAGTCATGATTTTCATATTACCACTGGTCATTTTTGTTCGTCATACAGTCACGTCACTCAATACCAAATTTGGTGTATATCAGGCTAACGAAACGGCCGCGAGCGCGCCATGAGCGTGGCATGCAAGTCATGTCGCACATGACAATCATGATTTCCATATTACCACTGGTCATTTATGTTCACCATACAGTCACGTCACTCTATCCCAAATTTGGTGTATATCAAGCTAACCAAACGGCCGGGAGCGCGCCATGAGCGTGGCAGGTAAATCATGCTTTTCATGACAAGCTAGTCATGATTTTCATGATATGACCAGCCTTTTTGTGTTCGCAATACGGTCATGTTATGCCATACCAAATTTGGTATAAATCCCATTAACGATACGGCCAGGAGAGCACAAAGTCGTAGGCGGCTAGATAGCTAGATAGATAGATACGCTCAAAGTCGCCGAAGTTCGCTAAGAAATGCTTCGCATTTATTAAAACATCGCACAAATTAAAATGCTTAAAGAAAATGGGGTGAGACTATCATCTGGAGCTTGTAACAGAAATAGTGAAATAATTTAAACAGAGAATATGAACAGAGCAAAACAGACTAACACGGTAATCTTTTTTAACGCGATAGCGTTAAAGAGCTCGTTTCGCAGAAATTCCGGCGTCGGCGTCGGCGTCGGCGTCGGTGTCGTTGGTGTCGTCGGTGTCGTCGGTGTCGTCAGTTGTGAGAGAAAAATCATCATCTTGTCCGTGACTGAAAAATCGAAAAAGATGCAAATAAAATAAATAATAAAAATTTCCGGGTCCGAGTGAGGATCGAACCCGGGCTGTCTGCGTGGCAAGCAGGTTGTTCTACCGCACAGCCACGCCTCTTTTTTTTCCTTTATTACCTTAATAAACATAGAACAGAAAGATCAACGTACAAACAAATATACATCAGTAATTCACGCACTGAACCATGCCTAGAAAGCTTTCATATTTATCAGTACATCAGGGGTAGTGACCCAGTCTGGTGGGTCAGGCTGGGCTGTAAAAAGCTCCCTAACTTGAACTACACTTTCTAGAAAGTTTTCTCCAGACGATTTTACTTGAACATCGGCGTTGTGCACTTCCATTCTCGTTTTCCGTAAACTGTGAAGACCCAGAATCATTATTATGTCATTGGGAGTATCGACTGGTAGGAACCTGATGCCGTAAGGGTCTAGGGGAAATTGTTCTTTTTTAGTGCACTATAAAAGCAACAGCCACGCCTCTGCTTGAAGAAACAGTGAAAATTACTTCCTCTGCTTGGAAATGCAGTGAAAATAACTTTCATGGTTCGGAAACGCAAGCGTCCTTTATATAGGCGCCGCAATATAACATTTAATATCCCAGGAATATCGCGTGGTACAAGCGTACATTGCTTCAGAATATGTGACTATCATAACGATTTCGTAGTTTAAAGCCGTCCACCCAATTACAAACGGCACACACCTTACAGCGCGTATTCCCTTAACACCACGTAGTGGGTGCATAGCAAGTATGCACTAAGTGGTTGAAGTAGGCACTCGGGACAGGATATCGCTATCGCGTTCAACTCTTAAAGGCGAAGATTAAGGGTTCCCCGAATTTTTTATTTATTGGTTTGTTTATTTATTTACTTATTTTTTATTTGGTTATTTTTTATATTGAATGACTTGTTTGTTTGTTTGCTTGTTTGTTTGTTTGTTTGTTTGTTTGTTTGTTTGTTTGCTTGTTTGCTTGCTTGTTTGCTTGCTTGTTTGTTTGCTTGTTTGCTTGTTTGCTTGCTTGCTTGCTTGTTTGTTTGCTTGCTTGTTTGTTTGTTTGTTTGCTAGTTTGTTTGTTTGTTTGCTTGTTTGCTTGCTTGTTTGTTTGCTTGTTTGCTTGCTTGCTTGCTTGTTTGTTTGTTTGCTTGCTTGCTTGCTTGCTTGCTTGCTTGCTTGCTTGTTGTTTGTTTGTTTGTTTGTTTGCTTGTTTGCTTGTTTGTTTGTTTGTTTGTTTGTTTGCTTGCTTGCTTGTTTGTTTGCTTGTTTGCTTGTTTGCTTGCTTGCTTGCTTGCTTGTTTGTTTGCTTGCTTGTTTGTTTGTTTGTTTGTTTGTTTGTTTGTTTGTTTGCTAGTTTGTTTGTTTGTTTGCTTGCTTGCTTGTTTGCTTGCTTGCTTGTTGTTTGTTTGTTTGTTTGTTTGTTTGTTTGTTTGCTTGTTTGTTTGTTTGTTTGTTTGTTTGTTTGTTTGCTTGCTTGCTTGTTTGCTTGTTGTTTGTTTGTTTGTTTGTTTGTTTGCTTGTTCGCTTGTTTGTTTGCTTGCTTGCTTGCTTGTTTGTTTGTTTGTTTGCTTGCTTGCTTGCTTGCTTGTTTGTTTGTTTGTTTGTTTGTTTGTTTGTTTGCTTGCTTGCTTGCTTGTTTGTTTGTTTGTTTGTTTGTTTGTTTGTTTGTTTGTTTGTTTGTTTGTTTGTTTGTTTGTTGGTAGTAGGTCAGTGCTTGGGTAGTGGTGTTTGACCAGTTTCTGTGACAGATACCTGCTAAAGGTCTTCCGTTGACTTGTAGACATTACAGCACTTCTCGGCTGCTGTCTCCATTACAATGTGCAATGACAGTCACTGGCGGTCGCTTGCGCTTGCATAGATCACCAACCGATGACGGCAGTAACCGTTTTGGAATGTCCTCCTGAGAGGTCATCGCTGATGAAAGCGACGAAGGCATTGCTCACATTCTTTAAGTCAAGAGACTTACGCCGGCGGTTACAGTCTAAGGGCGATACTAATGCGATAGCATTAAAGAGCTCGTTTCACAGAAATTCTGGTGTCGTTGGTTGTGCGCGAAAAATCATCATCTTGTCCGTGTCCGAAAAATCGAGAAAGATGCAAATAAAATAAATAATGACAATTTTTGGTTTGAAGTGAGGAATCGAATCCAGGCTGTCTGAGTGGCAGGCAGGTGTTCTACCACAGAGCCAGGTCATTGCTTGAAACTTCTTTGGAATATGAGTGTCATATAGTGTAAGGAGTCTCCTACACTGCATTCTATAGAATCGCAACAGGCGTCAAAAACAAGTGATTTGCCCAACGAGTGGGTGGTTTTATGCTGTCCAACCATACAAAGTGTGCTGCTGCTCAAGTGCACGCCACGCCCTACGGACGAGTAGTGGGTACTTCGCCAATTAGCAAAAGGAAGAACTATGGCGTAGTAGGCACTTAGCGACTTTACATCCAGTAGACATTCGAGGGTAGTTTGAAAACGGCCAATGTTACGCGCACAAACGTTCATTTTCTTGCGGCATGGTTGAAGGCAATGCGCACAGGACCCGATTACGCTATCACGTTCTGCTCTTGAAGGGGAAGCTCAAGAGTCCTAAAGGTCTTTTGTGACTGTGAGGAGTGTTACTTTGTGCTCCCCCCTCTCCCTCTTTCTCTCTACATCTTTCCTTCAATCTCCCCCTCCCTTTCTCCAGTGTGGGGTAGCATAGCCAGTTCTAGACAGGGTTGACATGCCTGTGTTTCCTCTTTCTGCCGTTCCTTCCTGCTTGCTGAGTTTGTGGAGTTACGAATGGCCTTCTTATATACGTCTGCGCTGGGAAGAAGGCAGTCAGCAGAATGGCACATTCGCTTCCTGCAAAGGATGCTTCACGTGTGGCCTATTGGGAGTTTTAAAATATAATAATTAATCTATGCTCTGAGTGGGAAGTTGGGTTTGTGAATTGACAGGTTTTTATTCACCCCTCTGCCTGTTTGAAATGAACAAAATTGATTGATTGATTGATTGATTGATTGATTGATTGATTGATTGATTGATTGATTGATTGATTGATTGATTGATTGATTGATTGATTGATTGATTGATTGATTGATTGATTGATTGATTGATTGATTGGGCTCACGCAGTATAACCTGCCACCATTGCTCACACAAGTTTCGCTCCATGTCACACAGTCGACCAGAGCTTTTCAGAGGCCGCACACTCCTTCGGTGTTTCACAACGATACGGCGGTATGTCTAAACAAATCCGAGGGAAAAAAAAGAAACTAATGTAAACACGAGCATGTTAAGCGTTGCGTCTTCAGCTTAGTCATTCTGCTTATAGATGCTATTGCCCGAGTTGAGTTCCTCGCAAATATTTTTCAAAGAGATAAAACCAAATGTTGATCCATGCTGGAGATAACGCAAGTGCGTGCCGTGAAATGCCGAACGAACAATATCCTTTTAGACATGAAAGAAAGCACCCGCCTCTCCCGCTGCTTTGATCTCAGAACTT
This sequence comes from Rhipicephalus appendiculatus, assembly GCA_030522465.1. Taxonomy (NCBI): domain Eukaryota; kingdom Metazoa; phylum Arthropoda; class Arachnida; order Ixodida; family Ixodidae; genus Rhipicephalus; species Rhipicephalus appendiculatus. The sequence goes on along the minus strand of JALIZH010012324.1, from coordinate 13,890 downwards.
ACAGTGACTACACCGTCGACGATCGTTGAGTGCTATTCTAATAATCTGCTAGGAGAAACCGAGATATCCAGGATTCCCGGTAGCCTTGATGTAACGCTCATAGAATTATTTGGTGAATTCCGCATAAAACAAGTTTGAAGTATTTCGTCGCGAGCTGCCTCTCCGGCATTTTCTGTGTGCCTACTCAAATATTACTTTGCGTATTCCTTCCACGTCTCCTTTGCAGACTACTGGAAAACAATCAGCAAGGGAGCGTTTCCATGGAAACGTTGTTTCATGCAAATTCATCATCCTTGGCTCCCGACACACCGCGCACTGGATATCGGGTTTGATGATAATAGGGTTTGTCGCATTTCGCAGGCGAAGCTTTGCATTCCGTCGCCTCCCGGCCATACGATAACCGACAACGAATACGCGCTTGGTTGACGCGCCGTTCGTAAATATACCATAGTTAGGAATACGGTATAGTTGAAGAATGCTTTAAGATCGAAAAGCGCTTCAATGGGCATCGAGATACGACTGCGGCAACTGGCAGTGCAGAGAGATTTTCAAGGACACGTTGCAATAATGCTGAGTTCGTAGAAGCAGATAAGCAGGATGTTATATAAACATAAAACTGCTCGACCTAGGTCTGAAGACTCAATTTGTTAATAAAAACAGTAAAGGTCTTTGAACTTCCCAGTTTCGTTTCTTTATTAAATTGGCTTGTTTCCCCAAAAAATTGGGGCAGCCACGCACTAGTAATGCAAAGACTGAAGAAACAGTGGTGTTGGTGACCTCCCCCTCTTCCTTTCCCTCCTCCTCCTCAGTTCTGTTTTCCAACCCCTTGCTTAGCTATACTAATCAAGTCTATGCCATGCTCTCCCTTGCCCCCCTCCTTTCTTTCATCCTCACCTTCACATCACTCTTCCTCACCCTCCTTACTTCCCTTACCCACCCGCATGCTAAACTACATTATGCAAGTCCATTCCATGCTCTACCCTCTCCCCTCCTTCTTACCTTCATCCGCCTTCACGTCACTCCTCCTCACCCTCACTTCCTTTTCCCGCCCATTTGCTATACTACACTACGCAAGTATATGCCATGTCTTGCCCTCTCTCATCATCCTTTCCTTCCTGCTTGCAATCATGTCACTCCTCATTCTCGCTTCATATTCCCTCCACTTGCTATACTACACTATGCGAGTGTGTGCCATGGTCTAACCTCGCCCATCCTCCTTTCCCTCCTCCTCACCCTCACTTCCCTTTGCTAAACTATACCATGCAAATCTATGCCATGATCTGCCCTCTCCCCCTCCTCCTCTCCTTCCTCTTAGCGGTCACGTCACTCCTCATCCTCACTTTCCTTTAGCACCACTTGCTATACTATACTATGCAAGTCTGTGTCATGCTCTAACCTCTCCCATCCTTCTTTCCTTCCTCCTCACCGTCACTTCCCTTTTCCGCACATTTGCTATACTATACTATGCAAGTCTATGCCCTGCCCTGCTCTACCCTCCCCCTCTTTCCTTCCTCCTGACCTTAAATCACTCCTCCTCACCCTCAGTTACCTTACCCACCCACTAGCTATACTATACTATGATCGTCTCTTGCTTTGCGTGCCTTGGCATAGTTAGGCTTTGCTCCCCCTCTCTAAACGGGGCTCCTCCTCGCTCAACCATTTAATGCGGGATGCCAACGGAGTTTTGCCATGATTAAGCAGCTCCGCTGTTATGGCTCATCCTCTTTCACTCATCACAAACATTTCCTACATCTTCAGCATCTGTACGACAAGCTTAACACTAACAACTTAACTTTGTCGCCCGCTGTCGCTGCCTTAAGTACAAGATAACATGAGTGATGTCTGGAGTAACGGCTGCTGCGTATAACCACAGGAAGCACATAGAAAGCCCCGGCTCACTGGCATCACCGGAGGAACTGCGATACGTGTTCTCGCCGAAAGGCTTGGTGCGCAAACAGGATAAGGAAATAAAGAGAGAAGATACCATAGGGCGCCAGGATAAGGCGTTCGCTCAAGCGCGTGCTGGCGGTGTTTGGTAGGCGGGTAAAGTTCTTTGTCAAGACCCCTCGCTGAATGGACGCCAAACTTAGAGGGTAATTACTTCATCTCCGAAAGCCGGCGGCGCATGTCGTATGGTTACCCAACTGTAAGAATTTCGTCGTGCGCGAACACGAGGCTACGGGCACCCCGACGTCTTCTACGTGAAGATGCCGCGAAGGCTATGGAGACAAGAACAACGTCCACGGGATTTGCCTGAATGACATTGCACGGCATGCGTGAGAAAATGGCGCTTGACGCTTTTTCACGGCGCGATGGCTTTCGGGTGCGTCAACTCGTCAATTAACAAGGTTTAAAGATAGCGCCTTTGATAAGGCAGCGATGCGTATGTATGTACAGGCGAGCACAATATGACTTGCAACACGGCAGCGCGTGGCCTCACGGGTTCAAAGGTTGCGCATGGCTTCAACTTGTTTTATTGCGATAGCAATTATATGGACACTTTTGGCTGCCTTTCGCCTCGCCGTCGCCGTCATGCTCCGTATATGTATATGTATATATATATATATATATAAAAGCCACGAAGAAAAATAATTCAGGAAAATGTTTTCCGACGCGCGGAAGCGAACGGGCGACCTCTCGCTCCGCAGCGCGAGACGCTAACCGCTACTCCATAGGAGCGCACATGCTACAGCATACTAACGGCGAGCTATTTATATACACCATTCGCCGCTGGCGGTGCGCACATCTCGTGGGGAATATCAGCGTGTTCTCTGCCTTACCAGCAAACCAGCGAGATGGCGCAAAGTGCGCGCTCGGCGCCCCACTCGTTGCGACGCGTTGGCTCCCCAACACCCCGACTTGTACTTTGGCCTGTAGGGCGTAGTCGCTTTTGCCCGGGTGCGTGCGCGCGCGCTTATCTTGGTGGGGGGAGGGGGGGGGGCAGTTTTACGACGGGTGCTTTCGCCGGGAAGGTTGCGTTTAGGTTACAGAGCGCACGAAGCGAGCTGTTCGGACACAGGGAAGTAACAACTATGACACTTGTTAGCTCGCGCTCGTCCTGTGTATACCTGTGCGTATGTTTCGTGCGTCCTTCGCGCTTGAGAAGTGCGCTCCAAGTTTCGATCTGCTTGCCGTTCTTCGCTTGAAATGCCAATTTGTTGCTATCGCATTCATTGCTTCGCCCTTGCGGCGAAACTGTGTCTTTTTTAAAGACGATAGTCTTTCTTGGGATACCTAAACGGAGAAATTTTGGTCTGTCTGTCTGTCTGTCTATCTGTCTGTCTGTCTGTTTGTCTGTTTGTCGGCACGTCACACGATTCAGCTAGCTGGCCAAACTTTAACCCCCTGCCTTACGACCTCCAACCTTGACCAAGAAGCATGTGTTCATACGGGTGAGCGTGGGCAATTAAAAATCAAATATTACGCATACCTGAGGCACAACATCAATACCTTAGTACTATTCACAGTGTTCCTTTAAAACAAAATCTATAGATACGTAATTATAAAGATCCTAGTGTTTATTACGCGGCGCTGCTGTGTAAAAAACAAGTCTCCGCCCAGTGATTTAACTTCGACGCTGTGGCTGGCTCTGGTGCTGCCACCTGGCTGCAGCATTGTTCAACACAAGCCGATGTTCCCCGGTAGCGCTGTAGATGGCGTCCTCTTCTGTTTTATCAATGCCAGCCAGATGCGGCTGATTCATCGTAGAAGAGCGCTGTCTCAGGCAAGGCAAAACATATATGGCCGCTTGATGAAATACGACCCACTCTACAAGACATGATCAGAGAACGCAGAGAAAAGACCGACGACCAAATTTCAGCGGAGAAACGCCGGCGTCCGTCTAAGCGCGCCCGGAAAACGTCCGAAAAACGAGCCCAGCGGCTAGCCCAGCTATTAAATTGTGGTACTCATGCCGCTCATGCAGTGCAGTCGGCACAAGACTATCGTCTTTCGACGACATTTGCAGCGAAGCACGCAGATACGCGGCCAATTTTTTACTTCAACAACTAAATATTATTCTCTTATCTGGGAACATACCCAAGGGAGGGAAACGCGTTTAGTAATGGAAATAAGGGCTAGTGGAAGCCATGCGCAATCTTTGAACTCGTGAGGCCACGCGCTCCCGTGTTGCAAGTCATATTGAGCGCGACTGTACATATGTACCTTGTTTGAGGAAACGTTGACGGGCTATGGTTTCCACGCAAAAGTAGTAATGTATGCGGGATCGCTTGAGCAAACCAGTCAAGTAAATATTGTTGATGAGTTCTTAAGATTAGCTTGTGTTGAAGCCTGTCCTGATTGTTCTGGTGCAGTGAGGTTTGACACACCATATTTTATATGCAGTGGTGTTATATAGGCCCACACAAATAGCACATTCAGAGAGACAGAGAGAGAGAGATGAACAAGCCTATTATAATAGAAAAGCATTGTATAGGGTAAGGGGAAGAACAGAACGACGGGAGCGTACGTGACGATGTTATGAATGATAACGATACGCACACCCACACACTCACACACCAGCGCGCACATTCACATATACAGTAAAAGCTCGTTAATTTAGATTTCACGGGACCAGACAAAGTGTCCGAATGAACTGAATTCCGAATTATAGAAAGTATCAAGAAAACAATAAACAAATGTCTCTTATGTCAATATATTTTCATTTCCCAGATGAATACGTAAATCCTGTACTTTGCATATAAGAGCGGTGTAAAAGCCGTAATTCTCGCCAGTTGGGACTTTGTTCACAATGTGACCGCGGTTCAAGACCTCCCTGTCTTAGCTCATCCGAAACGTGCTTACCCGAAATGTCGTTACCGTCGTTACCATACTGTTGGCGCTGATGACGATGGCAATGCAGACTGTGCCAAGTTGGCTAGGTTGTCCGCGAACGCCATTTCCGCTCCTTTGCGACGAACACTTGCGCTCGGCGCACTCACAGAATCATCCAAATTAAACCGTGTTGCTACCAAATAAGTCCGAATTAACGGGTGTCGAATTAACAAGCTTTTACGGCAGCCTATAAAACGAAGTGATCAATACAATTCAACCGATAGACCTTCTGGAAACAACACCGTTCTGTAGCGCTGGCTGGAGGCAATGATTTGCGGTGTAAGCCTTCAGCAAAGTGTCGGGCTAGCAAAATGGGCAAACTGCCCCGATAAAGCTACCCGTTTTACATGCTGTCATGCTGTATACTCTCTTAAACCGATATGCCACGTAGGATAATTCCTGAAGGAGGCTATGCCTGCTGTGGAACATGCACTCAACATAACTTATATAATAGGTGCGTAATATTGAATGACGAGGGGGGGTGTGGCTGCCACAAATAAATATTTGAACAAATCGAGATACTCTGAAGGTCGCAATAAAAAAAAGAGTTGTCGCTCCTTATTCTTTGTAGCGGTCAAGAACAAAAAAATAAGTTAGTCCACTAAGTGAATCAATGGTGGCTGTAACTGATCACATTAAGATAAACGAATTGCGGTGATGAATGAATCCCCCTAAACAAACTGCGAAGAACCCGCCCCAAGTGCACGTCATTTTTTTATAAATGGTTTCCGGTCAACCGCAGCTTGGGTCGATGTGGACAGAGCTGGTACGCAAGGAGATTTATTGGGACAAATCGATCTCATGTCTGGTGGCGAGGCGAAAATATTACCGCGATAGCGTTAAAGAGGCCAATCCGCAGAAATTGCTGTGACGGAGTAGGCGTCGTTGGTTGTGAGCGAAAAGTCGGCGTTGTCCATGAGCGAAAAAAAAATCGAGAATGATGCAATATATATAAATACACAGCGTCCTTTGTGCATTCGCCTAGGACGACTCGAAGGCGAAAGCCATCTTCTTCTTCACGTTCAATGTATTCACCCTCCCCCGCCCAACTCCGAAAGATTTCTGCACCTAAGGTGGTTTTTCACAGCCTCCAAGATAGGAGGTATTGCAAGCTTTCTGCACCTGTGCTTGTCTTGCACCGCCTCCGCGATCGGACCTCCTTTCAGCAAGCAGCAATGACATGTGATTTCGTCATCAGGTGACGTCAAGCTATGTGGTGTCATGATGGTGTCACAATGACGTCACAAATGTTGGTGATCCGTGACGTCATGATGATGTCATATGGGGACGTCATCAGGTAATGATAACTTTTTGCATCACTCATGTTGATGCGGTCGCTGCCACCGACGGTCAACTTTCCCGTTTGATGAGGCATCTAAGGCTTTCGCCGGTTCGAGCGGGATTCGAACCCAGGGCATTCTGCGTGGCAGTCTGGTGCTCTACCACAGAGCTGCGCCAGGACTTGAAACTGCGTCTGCGAAAAAAAGAAATAACCTATACAGGTGTGATGTAGTGCGATCAGTGCCATGAACAAGCGTTATATTGCGTGGAAGAAGCACAGAAAGCCACTAGGCGACACAACAATTTAATGGCGCAGCGAATTGCCCATCGTATGAGTGCGTTGATCACGTGCTCCTTGCGCCCTATTAAACATGGGGAGTAGAAGGACCCTTCTAGACATATAGAAGAACTTGGTATAAGCTATTAGAGACAGGCACATATCCATGTAGACATGGACATGTGCCTTTACACACGAAGTCTACCACGACGTATATCGCGTAGACGCCTGCCTGTCCGGCGGGCAGACCTCCACTCTAGCACACATGCTCTGAGAGTGGGGGGTCCAGGTACCCTAAGTCATGCAAGGAGGAGTGGGACTTCATTCTACGTAGCCCCGCTCTAGACAAGCAAATCCTGGCTGTCTGCGGCCGGACCGGAGGACTAGACGTCCTTTCATCTCACTTTTCAGTCATAAATTCTACAATCGCACAAATTCTACAGTCGCTTATCTCTGTAGCGGACATGCATGTTTTCCTCTTCCGCAGTGTCCTATAAACCCATTGTTGAGAGCCCAATAATTAACCGGATTGGTTGTCTTCAGATTCACTTGCAACATGACAGTGACAAGAACTTTATTGATACGTCCTAAGGAAAATTATTAATGTAAGCCGGAGGCCCCCCAATCAAGTTGGTGGCTCCGCCCATGACGGAACCGGGAGACGGTGACTCTCAACGACGTCATGATCCGCCATTTCCCAAGGTTTTGTTGTGTTTTGTCGCCTAGGTGAAACTGGCTCATACCCACAAGGGGGGATTGGCCACACTGTCTATTCCCAAGTTGGTTGGTTGGTTGGGTCCTAGAGCAGTGGCTCAACCCACCACGGGGGGATCGGCCCAAGGTTTACTTCAGCTAGCGCACGCTGCTTCTTCGTCAACGTATCTCGCTTCAACACTGCACGTTCTAAGGCATCCTTCGTCGGCGACAGCGCCATGGTGCGGCCGCTTCTGGCAACATTTCTTCCATTAGTTCTGCTGGGCAGATCTTGTTCATGGCGTAGTCTGTGTGTATTTGGAAGCATATTCTTACGACAGAAAATTCCAATGGGAAACGGGCTTACGCAAGAAGACGAGGCAGACGAAGAGCTTGGAGAAGGATCCTAAAGGCAATGGCCGTCAGATAAAGAAGTGTTTTTATCTATCTGTTTCTCTCGTGTGTAACGTGTCCGTTGCATTTGGTGGCAATGTTAACACAACAAAAAGGAACACTATATTTCATACGCAAACGTCACACCATAGACCATGGAGGAAACAAAAAAATATAGGAGGGAGAGCGCCTAGCGTCCACAAACCAAACTCCTCTAAAGCCGCTTGCTCCTCGCGTTCGTGCTCATTTCCTGATGCTCCTGTTTCATTTCCTTTTTTTGGTGGGCTCGTCGGACCAAAACAAAAATTTACAAGCGCGTGCGCCCAGCGTCCACGCCAAGCTCCTAGGACGCCGCTACCCCCCCTCGTTCTCCACCCGCAGGGCTCACTTCCCAGCATGCTCCTGTTTCATTTTTATTGGCCGGGCTTCAAAATTTTCACGTGACGATCCCTCGTAAATTTTTTTTCTCCATTCCATAGATAGAGAGAAAAAACTTTATTTAATGTGGAGAGGTTCCGGGGGCCGATGTTGGCGGCCCCTGATGGTCGGTGTCCTCAGTCCGGGACACCGCAAGATTCAGCCGCCACTCTTCCTTTTGCATAGACTCAGCTTCACTCCATCTTCGCTAATCCAAACTAGCTCTTCGTCCTCCTCGTCATCTCCGTGAGCGTCTGTCCCAGTGGCATTCTTTTACCGTAACAATATTCGCCACTAAAAGAACGCACAGAGAAGGCAACAAGGAGAAGAAGAAGAAGAAGACGACACGGACGCTGACACGGCTGACTTCTTGGAGCTTCATAAGCGAGGTAAAGTATTAAATAATTTCCTTCTGATTTCACGCGAGGGTTAAACATTATGGGTGCTAAATTACCGTCTTACGCATAATGTCACACAAGGACATCATGATGTCCTTGGGAAGCATGATGCACCGACTTGAGTAAGAAACATGTTTGATCCTTCCTTCATAGGAGCCGGCATAATATGAAAGTAAAACGTACCTTACAGAAGTAATTGAATGTTAACTGTACATTGATATAAGAGAGTTAGCACAATGTCTCTCAGTGTTTAGCAGCTATAGCAGCGTTTTACGTGGATATACCCTCTCTGACGCTTCGTGGTGTATCTCCATACCACCGACTAACGTCCATGATCAATGATTAAACAAACCTTTGTGGTAGTTAACGGCGAGAGCGTAATCAGAGAAAGATGTGTTATAGCCAGAAGAGCGTCGCATATGTCCTACGGCATCTTGAAGTTTGATTAAACACCACGGCTAGACTTGAGGGAAACGCAAAGCGCGTCCTATCGCCCCTGTAGTCTGGCCGCGATTTTTTTCTGTCCGATCGTAAGCGGGGAACGCGGTGTTACAGCCAGTTCAGGCAGGCAGGCAGGCAGGCAGGCGTTGCGGAGCTATCTTTGGTTTGGATGGATGCCATGAGCAAGGCCAACACTTGAGCTAAGGTAACCATCTTCCACTTCTGTCCACGGACCGTTAAATAAAAGAGAGGTATTTAGCGGCCGCGTCCTATTGAAGAAGCGCCGAGTAGACGGACGCGTAGCAACACGCGCTACAGGCGGTAATCGCCGAGGCCACAGTAATGATGGAATTACTTTCCTTTACCGCTCCCAGAGGGCGACGACACCACCCCGCCAATGAAGAGCACTGTGAAAAGAAAATGTGAGATATAAAAGGCGTTTTTCTAAAGCCTCCAGCGTGTACGTGACCGTGGCGCAGTATTTAAAAAAAAACAGACCATGACGCAGTGGATAGCGTGCCCATCATCTGCCGCTGCGGACCGAGTGTCCGTCGGTTCGATGCCCGTTGACGGAACTTTTTTTCTTTGCCATCTGATTGTGTACATTTTTCGACGTCATTTCCGTGACGGAAATACGTCACCGAAGTCTCGGTGGACCCCGGCATAAAACACTTTCCTGTTAAAACACATTTGAAAAAGTTTGCCACGATATAGCCTTATTTCGGGCTCATTGTTGGTAGCCTTTGAATGCAACAATATATATCGTACCGGAATGGAACAGCAATATGGCTGACAGTTTGGCATGTTGGTTCATGATCCAGCGTGCGTCGTCACGTTGTCACGTGTGTGTCGTCTCTTCCTTTAGTCGCCGTCCTGTGTGCACAATTCAACACTTAGTCCAGTTCGAGTTCTTCAACGCTTTTCGAGATCGAGTTTAACACTTTGGGAATGAAACACCTGCGAGCGCGGTAACTGCGTCCATGTGACAGTCAAAGAAATAGTCTGGCCTAGATGCTCTTCAGATACTGCCATGTGTTAGAAATAGGTGTGGTCTCTCCCTGTCTTCAGACACGGGTGTTCAACAAGCCCAAGTGTGCTCTATTTGTGAACACGTTTGTCATACGAGACTTAGAGAAATCTTGTTCGGCGGCATTATGCCGAGTGTGTTCGCGACTCCCGACGTGCAGTACTTTAGAGATACGTAAGGACCCCTTAAGTGGCTGTTTTCGCGTCAGTAAAATAGTCACTATTCGGGCTACAATCGCAACAACGCATGTATCGCACCCCAGCAAAAGTGAATACGAATTGCACTTATTTGAATTCCTATTCGCTGCAATTCCGAGAGCACTGTGCTTATCTGCACTTCTCGATATGCATTCGGAATCGGTAATTGTGCAGCGGTAACGCATCCTGATACGCATCCCTATCCACCACCAATGCACGTTGCCACCTTCATCCTTAGCAGGCTATATATCGTTCATGATAGCTAGAAATCGGTTGGACTGTATCGGGTGTGTTTACGTCGCCGACATAGGCGCGCGCAAGAGGGGGGCAGGGGGGAGGGGCGCTCCCCTAGTTACCTAAGAGGGGGGGGGGGGGGGCGCAAAATCTGCCCCGTACATTGACTTAGCATGGAGGGGGGGGGCGCTGCGATGAACCTTCGCCCCCCCCCCCCCCCCCTTGTTCGGGAACCGCTGCGCACGCCTATAGTCACAGAGGATGCTTCGAGTTCTCAGTCGCTGTCGCCGCAGTATTTAAAACGAAGTTGGCTCGAAACAATGAATATGAACTGCCAACCCAGCATGATGTAACGGGACACGCGAATTGAACCAGTAGATGCGTTCATTACGTCGATAGTCCGTCGAAGTTGTGTGGGCTAAACTGTATCGAAAATTCACAATTACGCAAAGCTTCATTGGGTTTTGTTACGCAGTATAGCAAGGGGTTCATAAAACTTCCACATTCTGCTTTTCTATCAGCGCTGAGTACCTGAGGTGGCGCCACCTAGAAGCCTGCGTATGCACCTGGCTCAACTCATACGGAGATGCGTAAGTTGGCTGCTAATGGGGAGTCATGCACGACTCATCGCCACTCTAGAATCTTGCGGTGCGACTTTCTAAGATTATATAGGCCACGTCGGGCAGGCTAATATCATACTCAGAAAAATATGCGGGCATCTTGCACTAAGTAGAGCGTGCAAGGCTGAATCACAGCGGAGCTTGTGGTTTCCTAGGTGGGATCGGAATTGATTGAGTCTCAATTGTTTGATGTCGCGGGTTCGATCCCGGCCGCGGCGGTCGCATTTCGATGGAGGCGAAATGGTAGAGGCCCGTGTACTGTGCGATGTCAGTGCACGTTAAACACCAGATGGTCCAAATTTCCGGAGCCCTCCACTACGGCGTCTCTCATAATCATAGTGTGGTTTTGGGACGTTAAACCCCAGATATTATTATTATCAATTGTTTGATCACAAACCAATGTTGGTCTCAGTTGGACTTAATTATTTTATTTAGATTAACTACTTAATTCGGCTTGACTAGCATAATTAGGCTGTATGTAATAAGTATCTCGGTTGGGCTTAGCTCAATCATACACAACTCAATTAGTCTGAATTTTTCGTATTTTAATTAAGCTTAATTAGAAATATTTAGACTCGATATCCACACTACAAACAAGTATAACCTTCAACTTGGCTTCACTAACTTAATTGGGAGTCGAATTGTATTGACAGGGCTTACTGAAATTTCGGTTTAGTTAGTCTTAATTATAATTGGCTAATCTGGTATATCACGCTCACCCATGCTTAATTAGTTTCAGTTGTACTTACTATGGCTCCACGGGGCTCATCTAAACTTAAAGGGACAATAAAGTAAAGCAATGAGTTGGTTTAGATTGGTAAACTGTGCTGTGAGAACTCTAATGTTGTTAATTTTACTATCAGAGGTTTAATAATACTGGAGGTAATCAAGGTTGAAGTTGCATTTTTAAGTATCGCGCTGGAATCACCGCGCATGGCACCACGGATTTCAGAGCGTACTTTTCGTATTTTAGCGACATTCGCTAACTGAAATTTCCTCAACCTTGGTACGTTCAGCTTACGGCCCCCTATATTAGATGATAATGTAATTCGGTTTTAGTGATTAGGAACTACGTAGGACCTAGTAGACGTCGTCAGAATCTACGGCGTCCATGGCGTTTACTCCGGGAACCTCAAAGTGTAGTCACCCACATTTTCCTATTGCGCATTTTCTCGCTTATCAAGCGTTTTCTTGCTGCAAGCGTTGTTGTTCTAAAATTGGGACAGTGTAACTTCCTAATCGAAAAAAGATTCATTTTTCTCTTTAGTGTCCCTTAAACTAGGTTTAACATGGCAAATCCAAGCTGGGCTGGGCTTACTGAAGCTCGTCTTCAACTTAATTAAGCTCGGTCTTATTAGCTTATCTAGCCTAATTTAGTTTGGCAATACTTACCCTTGGCTTAACTAGGCTCTTGGCTCAATGTGATTGTGGCAAGGTAGGCCCACTGTCTGTTCCCGACACACCCTGAAACGTTTTTTTTTTTTTTCAAGTTTGGTCAGTGTTTAGGCTAGAGCATCATCAGACCATTCGCACCACAAATTTAGCGACACGCCGTGTACCAAGGCCGCTATGGACAAATATATCATACCCTCCTTCTCACCCCTGCCTTGCCTCCTCAACCCATGAGGCACGCTGACATCGCTGGCGATCGCAGAGCTTTCATGAGCGCACTCGACGATTTGAGCTTCGCCCAGTCATGACCTCCGAGATTGCACGCCGACAGGTTGCGCGCACTCTCGGAGATCATAGCCCAGTGCGCCCGGCAGCACGCACGCCGTCTGGCAACAGAGACCAAGATCGCGGAGTGGTTGATATCTGCTCCGACAGGTGCCGCCACCCTACCAGCCGATCTTACTTCCGCGCATTACACACCCAATCAGATCAGCAGTCTGGGTGACGTCGCGCTTCCAGTGGCTGTCGTATTGTGAATCGGCGGTTGAAAACGCGTTTGGCTGAGCCGCAGTGATCTGCAGCGATTCGCAGCTTTAAAGCGTTTATAATAAATTACACAGTTTACGCAGAGAGCTTAAATCAGTCTGTAAATGACCCTTAGGACTTGGTCTACCAGCCCGAGGCCCGTGTACTGTGCGATGTCAGTGCACGTTAAAGAACACCAGATGGTCGAAATTTCCGGAGCCCTCCACTACGGCGTCTCTCATAATCATATCGTGGTTTTGGGACGTTAAACCACAGATATTATTATTATTATTGGTCTACCAGCCCGTGGGTTTGTACAAAATTGTCAAAACCGTTTCAGGGTCCCTTTAAAACGAGGTTGAGTAAGGATACTGTAGGCTACGCCAAGAGATCTCAAACAACAGCAACTTGAAAATTGCTATAACGGCTGTACTTGCTCAGAAAGTTTGTATGGCGATCGATCGTACAATGTTCTATATTTCTACAGCGTTTTCCACGCAGACATACCAAACTGTGCGAAGCAATGCAATGTCATACTGCAGGTTGTTTTTACGTAAGTCTGCGCGTCACACTCAGTTTCATGGCAATAACCGTTTCACCTCGCATGGCATTGAATTCATCATAGGGCATTTTTTTTTTTATCTAGCTTGTTTCTCGGATGGCGAGTGCAATTTCGTTGCAGAAAATCTGTACCACTTTAAGTGGTTTCCGTAGTGTTAAAATCTGTATTAGTAGACCAAACTGACTGATCAAAAGGCGTCTCGGGGTCAAAATCGCAGGTCGAAACTCTTCTCTTCGTAATTTGATAGCGCTCTGGTGTGTGTGCATCTCTCTTGTGTCCTGTCGAGTAGCTGCGCTACACAATCTACAGTGATGCTTTACCAACACGCTCAGTCTTGTCAAAATACAGCTGTGTCCAAATATAACTGTGCTACGTTGAACGTGCCCCGAACAACAAAATCTATAGAAACACTAGAAACCATGTATTTTCGACAGGTCAAAAGAAAGTACATAGGATGCCATTTAATGAGATTAAAATCCAGAGTCTACAAAAAATACGACGATGACAGTGTCGGCGCATGGATGTTCGTAATCGGCAGTTAATCTCAAACTCACTTGCAAGTAACAAAAAAAAAAGTGCCTTTCCTGTGAAGCCTATTTC
>JALIZH010012323.1:0-37885 GCA_030522465.1 Rhipicephalus appendiculatus | reverse complement strand
GATTTTGAAGGCGGCAGTGTTTTCACACCGCATTTTTGTATGCTGCACGTGCGAAACGCGTGGTATAGATGAGCGAAGCGCTCCAACTGTTATCATATTTTATTTAAGTTTAGGCCTCGCACAATTCGCGCGAGACCTTCCAAAAAATTGAAGGACACTTTGTACATTCCAAAGTGTGTTCGGCGAAAGCGTGTGGCCATTCCACTGATTATGCCATGTCTTTTTTCTTTTACACTCTCAGTGGTATAATACACAAACCGAATGGGTGCGTGTTTTCTTCTTTAATTTTTTTACCGCGAATCGCAGTGAGACGCGACACTCATCTTCCTCCGGCCGCATCCGTTAGTAATTTCTCGCGCTTTGCGCATCGTGCAAACGCAATCCGCGTTCCAGCTCTTAAATTGACGGACCCTTTGTAAATTGGAAAGTGTATTCCGTGAACGCCTGGGTCCATTGAAACGGCGTCCGTCAGAATGATTGCAAACTCTGGGCACAGCGACGCTACGCAAACAATGCGCGAGCGCTATAGAGTCCGACGCGACCGGCGTTCCGTCTGCGCATCCCGGCGGCCACCTGTCTCCGTGCCAGAGCTCCGGATTGACGGAAGGACGGACGGACGGACGGACGGACGGACGGATGGATGGACGGACGGATGAACAGACAGACGGACGGACAGACGGACGGACAGACGGACGGACAGACGGACGGGCGGACGCCGGACGGAGGTCGGACGGACACCGGACGGACGTGAGCATGAGACATTAAAGGATTTCGTCTTAAAGATTACACCATCTCCCGCTAAAGGGAACGATGTGTAGATGCGAAGCAGCGGGCGCTAACGCTTACACTGGCGGCGACGTTGACGCTGGCGCTCATCGCAGCGTTGCACAGGAGAGAAACCCGGGGGGCGCAAAGCACGCAGTGATGGACCGGTGTTTCCTACTGGAACATCCCAATCGCTGCTAATGGGCAATGAGAGACAGAAGACTCGGACTGGACACAGAGACCCGCAGTCCGCTTTTAGTCAACACGCACGCTGCGAATTTTTTATCGTTCGACAACGCACAGGAGAAATCTCCCACCGGCACCACCTTGCAGGTCAAGATCCATTGCCATATATACGGGGTGGCCAGTGAACGGTTGTGCAGCGCGAGCAGTCGGTTTTTTCAACCAAGAAACTCGCTAGCAGATGCTGCCTGCGTCGGCGTCGCGAGGCGAGAGAGGGGGGAGCGTAGGAGAGTAGAGAGAGGGGGTGACACGCATGCGCAGTGGGAGTGTGAACGCCGTGGGCAGGGATGCGTAGAGGAGAGAGGGGGGGGAGCGTAGGACAGGAGAGAGAGGGGGACGCGCATGCGCAGTGGAAGTGTAGACGCCGCGGGCAGGGATGCCTAGAGGAGAGAGGGGGTGGGGAGAGAGGAGGGGAGGCGCATGCGCAGTGAGGGTGTGGACAGACGGACGCCGGACGGACGGACGGACGGACACCGGACGCCGGACGGACGGACACCGGACGGACGTGAGCATGAGACATTAAAGGCTTTCACCTTAAAATTACTCCATACCGCTTGAAGCCACCCCACCCATCCCTGGAAAGGTCACCACCATAACAAGCAGTCTGAATAGAATCTGGACCACCGCGACAAACCTTGTAGTTGGAACGAGTTTCCGCGCTTCTTCTGTCCACAGTTATCGCTTGAAGCAGTGGTGTCAACGTTATAGCCTATAACAAATAACTGAAAACACCATACAATCAAAGGCTTTATCTTAACATCGCCTCGACCACATTGAAAGAGTGCCTTTTCACCATTATTTACTCCTTGCCAATTCGTGTTGATACAGTAGTTGGGCACGAAATTTTCAGCAACTGAATGCTTTTAAGGCGAAAGCCTTTAATGTCTCATGCTCACGTCCGTCCGGTGTCCGTGCGGCGTCCGGTGTCCGTCCGTTCGGTGTCCGTCCGTCCGGATATCCGTCCGTCCGTCCGTCCGTCCGTCCGGATGTCCGTCCGTCCGTCTGTCTGTCTGTCCGCCCGTCCGGATGTCCGTCTGTCTATCCGTCCGTCCGGATGTCCGTCTGTCCGGATGTCCGTCTGTCCGTCCGTCCGTCCGGATGTCCGTCTGTCCGTCCGTCCGGATGTCCGTCTGTCCGTCCATCCACCTGTCCATCCGTCCGGATGTCCGTCCGGATGTCCGTCCGGATGTCCGTCTGTCCGTCCGTCCGGATGTCTGTCCGTCCATCCGGATGTCCGTCCGTTCGTCCGGATGTGCGTCCGTCCGGATGTCCGTCTGTCCGTCCGTCTGTCTGTCTGTCCGTCCGTCCGTCCGTCCGGTTGTCCGTCCGTCCGGATGTCCGTCCGTCCGGATGTCCGTCTGTCCGTCCGTCCGGATGTCCGTCTGTCCATCGGTCCGTCCGGATGTCCATCCGTCCGGATGTCCGTCCGTCCGTCCGTCCGGATGTCCGTCCGTCAGTCCTTCCGGATGTCCGTCCATCCGTCCGTCTGTCCGTCCGTCCGGTGTCCGTCTGTCCGTCCATCGGTCTTTCCGTCCGTCTTTCCGTCAGTGGAATGGCCACGCGCTTTCGCCGAACACACTTTGGAATGTACAAAGTATCCTTCAATTTTTAGATTGATTTTCAGCGCAGAGAGATTCGAGTTAAACCACAGACGGTCAGACACGACACCGATATCCAAGCTCCACAGTCAAAAACTCGCGCTGAAGCCGAGCGTTCGCACCTGTCAAATTTCTGCGGGCATGTCATCGTAGACGTAGGGCTTCCATCGCTTCGGGATCTCCTCGCAAGCGCCGTTGCCTTTCCCGTTCGTTGTAGGTACTAGGGGTCTTCGGTCGCCGCCGTCGCTTCGCAGCCATTTCTCGGGCCTACTGCTGCCTTCATTTTTTTTCTCTTTTAAATGCGAATGCATTTCTTAGTCGGGCTATGTCAGGCATCCGGCGTTGGCGTTGTCCGGCGTTGTCCGCGGGGAGGAGGATAGGTTGAGGAGGTGTCCGCGCGCCGGCAGGTGTTATCTCTCCGCTCTCACTCCCTCTCCCATAGCAACAGCTGCGGGCGCGCGCGCTTATACTCGCCCCTAGCAACCGCAGCAGGTGGTGCGGGTGGAGTAGCGGAGAGTGAGTGGAGAGGAGGAGCGCGCTCTGGTGCGTGAGGGCGCTGGCATCGCGGGAGCTCGGCGGAGCTCCCGCGATAAAATAAATAAATAAATAAATAAAACGCGCTGCGCCGTGCTCCCGACCGGGCTGCAGAAATTAGGCGCCTTTTCCTTCTTCGAACCACAACCACCATATATAAATGGAGTGAAGCACGCGCGAAATGCATTCGCATTTCCTCACGATTCCCTTCGGGGAGGTGGGGGGCATTTTTTTTATTTGCGCGGAGCTTAAGAAGCATTTATTAATAATATGTGGGGTTTTACGTCCCAAAACCACGATATGATTATGAGAGACGCCGTAGTGGAAGGCTCCGGAATTTTCGGCCATCTGGTGTTCTTTAACGTGCACTGACATGACACAGTACACGGGCCTCTGTCATTTCGCCTCCATTGAAATGCGACCGCCGTGGCCGGAATCGAACCCGCGACCATCGGGTCAGCAGCCGAGCACCGTAACCGCTACACCACCGCGGCGGACTAAGAAGCCTCTAAGTAACACATCACGCACATGGAGCAAGCGTGAAAACGAGCACTAACATAGTAACCACGCACACTGAATCGCGATAGCAGGAGGTACCTTGAGGACTAATTAAGGTGAAAACCTTTGTTGCCTGACCAAACGCGCACATTGACCGTCGGCGGCGGCGTCGTCAAAAGGAGTGACGCGAAAAAATAATCACGGGATGACGTTGCCATATGACGTCGTCATGATGTCATACGTCGCTAAAGTGTGTGACGTCATATTTACAGCATCATTACGTCACTATGACGTATCCTAACGTTACGACACGTAATGACGTCATCACGCGACGTCGTCGCTTGGTCCAAGGTGGGCCGATCCCGGAGGAAGTGCAAAAGCAGGTCAGGTGAAGAAAGCTTGCAATGTCTCCGATCTTGGAGGCTGTGCGAACCAACGTTAGGTGCATGCAGATAGCTTTCGGAAGTGGGGTGCGAAAAATATATTGATTGAAAAGAAGAAGAAGAAGAAGAAGAAGATTGTTTTCGCTTTCGAGTCTTAGGCGAATGCGTTAGGCACCCTGCGAGATTTTCGCGCATTTTTCCTGCTCCTATATTATTAAGTGAGAGAGAATAAGTGAATTAATGAGTGAATGAATGAATGAATCACTCATTTACAAAATGGGGTAGCTACGAGGCGGGAACGGTGTGAAAGAACAAGAATATCCTGGAGCTCGGCATGAAGGTTGGCTCAGCCGGCATAGAGAACTAAGACGGCTTTATCCGTCGCCTGACTTCGAGGCACCTTTATTCGGAGAGACACGTCGCGCCATCTCGTGGCGTCGTACGAAAGCGCCGGGTTGGCGATGTTTTCAAACTTGGGATTGTAAATAGCGTGCATTACACCGTACTTTTCGCTGGCCCTTAGCTTTCGCTTCTTCACTACAAGACAGCTCGCACAACCACGTTCGCGCGTCTGCGCTAGTAAGCGTCCTGCGATTGGCGTAGCCGTCTTTAGTAAGACGTCATATAGCCTTTCTAAAACACGTCTCGTCAACCAATCGCGTTCGTCCGTTCTATCATGACGTAAGAGATCGTGCTAGCTGCGTGTTCATTTGCTCTTTGAACTCGCCATTGGTCGGATGCCTGTCGTACGTTCCAAATAGGTGCTGTTGCAATTCGAGGAACCTCGGCGCGCCCAGAAACAACGTCGTCAGCAAGCTAACACGAACATACCGACGCGTGACTTGGTCTACTTGAATGATGGCAGCCGCGAAGCGCAGGGCGCTGTTGCAGAGATAAAAAATTGAAGGACACTTTGCACATTCCAAAGTGTGTTGGGCGAAAAGCTTGTGGCCAATCGACTGACTATGCCATGTCTTTTTTTTCTTTTACACTCTAAGTGGGATAGCACACAAACGGAATGCGTACGTGTTTTCTTTTTTTTAATTTTTTACCGCGAATCACAGCGAGACTAATGTGCCTGCGTTCGCGTGCGTTCGTATTTTCTCGCGCTTTGCGCATCGTGCAAACGCCATCCGCGTTCCAGCGCTCAAATTGACGGACCCTTTGTAAATTCCAAAGTGTGTTCCGCGAACGCCTGTGCCCATTGAGACGGGGTCGGTCAGAATGGAACGCGATGCGCGCGTCTCCCTCCTTGCATGATTGTAAACGCTGGGCAGAGCGACGCTACGCAAGCAAAGCGCGGGCGCTGTAGAGTTCGACGCGACCAGCGTCCGTTAGCGCACCCCGGCGGCCACATGGCACCGTGCCAGGGCTCGGATGGACGGACGGACACGGGAGGACGGACGAATGGACGGGCGGACGGACAGACGGATACAATGACGGACGGATGGACGGACGGTCGGACACGGACGGACGGACACGGGTGGATGGACGGACGGACAAGGACGGACGGACGTGGGCATGAGACATTAAAGGCTTTCGCCTTAAAATATCTCCGTATGCTTGGATAGTATGTCGGCATGCATGGGTAACATCTCGGCAACGGAACCCAAAGCTTAGCACCGCTAGCTGACGACTGTACATAGTGCGCGTCGCCATCCAGCTTTGGCCATCGTGAACTCCACCATGGTTGGCAGCAGAAACCATCATGGCCGAGATTATGGATGCCGCGGCGTTTTCATACCACAGCGTTGCACGCTGTATGTATGAAACGCGGTGCCTATTGACGTGGCAACCACGGCGCCTGCCAATCACTCCAGCCGATCTCATTTTCGATTTAAATTCGGGCCTCGCAATATTCATGCAAGGCCTCCCCAAAAAATTAGCTCTTGGTATGTATACACTGCTGGAAAACACTGAATACTCTACGAACCAATAAAATCTGGACCACCGTCCCAAACCTCGTTGGTGGAAAGAGTTCCCGGGCTTCTTCTTTCCACAATTGTCACGCGAAGCGTCAATGTGAATGCTATGGCCGTTGACACAGGGACAGGGAACGCAAGGACATTCGACAGCTTTATCTTAATATCCCCTGAAAACCTTTAACAGAGTGTTTTATCCGCCATTATTTCTTCTTTATCGATACGTGCTGATATACTAGTAAGGTACGGAACTCTGAGTGCGTGAATTTACGTTTTGCCGCCACGTTGAACCCGGCGGATAACCTGCCTCCTTAAGGGTACATGCGATTCGGAAAAAAAGTTGCATTAATCTGTAGCCCAGGGCAATGAAATTTTCGCTGTATATATAGGCTTTTGTGCTGATTTCAAATTAGTTTTATGGTAAGTTGCACAGTTTTCGTTTTGTGCCAGGACAATGTGTAAAGTATAGTTCGTTTTGGACAAACTTTTTATGCCACTAAACTTTTACGGTTCTGAGCCATTAATGGCTCATATTGTTCCACATTAACTCTAGAATGCAAATAACTATCAAGAAGGTGCGTATAAAACAATTTGATGGTCAGGAAAAATTGTAATGCGAGAATTCTTAGAATCATCAGCCCATACTAATTGCCTACTTTAGGTTCAATAATTATACAGGCGATATCAAGTTTTGAAGGAAATACTTGCACCTTTCACATGTTAAGCAATATGTGGACCAAATTTTATCCCGATCGGGCTATCAGAAGTACCAAGAACATGCTGCCCAAACTCAAGAAGCTGCCCAAAAGTGGATGTTGAGAAAAACGCATTTTAAAAGTGAAAGCTTATCTATGCGAAAAAGATATGCTATTTAACATGATTTATTCCATCATGAGAGCTTGGGAATCATGGTTATTTTGAGCATGTGGCTTTAGTGAACCCCTCATGCGAAATGCAATGGCAAGCAGCCAGGTGACAAGTTCCAGGGGACTCTAGAAAATGAGCACTCTTTAGTTTTTTAGTAGCCACCTTGTGCTCTTTAAAAGCGATTGTAACCTACTTCCAGTTTAATTACAATCTTCACTTTTTTTTGTCGTGAAAGTAGAGAAACTAAACTTGGGACAACAAATAAAAACGAAAAATGTTATTTTGGAAAAAAACTTGCGCTTTTCGACTCGCATCTCCCCTTAAGCGCCTTAAGTCTGACGACAATAAAGTTGTGTTCTCTCTCTCCTTTCTTTTTAGGAGCGAAGCTCCTTAGGCCGGCACCCCGCCGTCGCCGTCGAAGTTGAAGCTCCCTGGCACGGTGTCAGCTGTGGCGTCTCCCCCTCACGGGGGAGGATAAATGAGCTTTATGAGCGCTAGAACGCGGATGGCGTCTGCACGATGCGCTAAGCGCGAGATACGAACGCATGCGAAACGGAGGCAGATTAGTCTCCCTCTCCCTCTTTCTTCGACTCTGCCCTCTCGCCTCAAACCAGCGAACCCGCGAAAGCATCGCTTCAACCTGTCGTCCGCCCAGTGGTTGGTCCGCTGCCTGGACACAGAAACGCCGCGCGCGCCGAACGCCGCGTGCGTCCCATTTCTAAGGAGCTTCGCTCATCGGTTGCATTCGCACACGGAACAACTGCTATTTTTTTATGTACGCAAGTTTAACAAGTCGTAAGATGACACTCCGCGTGCTGCAAGCACCTGCAGTGCGCATGGAGACCAAGGAGGTGCGTGCAGGCAAGGCACATACATAATAACCCCTCACACTGTACAGTGGTAGTTAGGCCCGTACCCAGGAAGGAGGGGGAAAGCTAGTGTCCCCACTTCCACCCCGATATTTAGATGGAGGAGGTTGTTTTACCGAAAATAAATAATAAAAATAGGTGCAATATGTAAACTTAAACTGGGCCTGGAACGAGACACCATAGTAGAAGCAGACAAGACGAACGCAGACTAAGAACTGGGCGCAGGCTTCTGCTCTGGTGTGTCGTCCCAAGCGCAGTTTAAGTTTACATATGAGGACTTACCACTTAAGCTCCCCAGCATACGCTTCTCGAGAAAAATAGGCGTTTTCCTCGAATACTGAAGGCCTTCAGCAAGTGTCCCCCGAAAGAATTTCCTGGATACGGTTCCGTTGGTAGAACGAGGTACATTCAGGGCTTATTTGAAATTTTGCTTTTTCTTATATTGTTAAGTGAGGAAGAGAATGAATGAATGAATGAACCGCTTACTAGTGACAAGAGCAACGTATTACATTGTTGTTTCTCTTCTAAGCGCTGATAGAGATGCACTGATAAAGCTGATAGAGATGCGGAAGTTGAATAAATAGAACCACAGTGAAACCTCGGTGATACGATCACAGCTCATACGAATTTCGGGGTGATACGATTTGTTTTTTTGTCCCGGCCAAGGCCCATTGGCCTGCAATGTAATGGATTACGGTTGTTGCGAACCGATTTTCAGCCCGGGACGTTTATACGAACGCACGCTACCGTCCAGGTACGGAGGTGCTGTCCACGCAGTCGCGGAAGACGCACCAAGCACGTGCGAGTGCGGTAACGTAAGCGCGGGCATGCGCGCCGCTCCGCCAAATTGTCAGAATCACGGTGTAAGCAAAATACTTTTATTACGGTCAGAATGAACCTTCAGACATGCATGACGGCCTCCGCGATTGTGTGTGCGAACCTTTGAGACTCTGATGTGCCTCCGTGTGCCTTCGCAATTAGATTACACAGGGCATTGGCGCCGGGCTTTCTTTCTTTTTTTTTTTTCTAACACGTCGACCCGGGTTGCTGTCGTTGTACCGTGTTTAAACGTACCTGCCTCGTGCATCAGACATGCTATGAAAGGTGGACGAGGACCGAAAGAAGGCGAGGACGGTCTTGGCGAAGGAGTTAGGCTTCACAATTTCAACATGCGCGACTGTTGAGGTCGCACTTGTGCGGGAACGGCTGTAAATCTCCCACAAAATATCTCCAACACCTCTGCGATAACGAAATCATAACGTAAGACCGTGGTTCTGAAATTGTGTGGCCTTGATTTAACGCGTCAAAGCGTTTCCTCCATTACTTTCACCGCAGTACTCCGGTGTCATGCGAAAAAGCACACTAAAATTTGGAAGAGGATACTGTTGTTGCGGGTCACAAAGCACCTGGTTCATTAATTAAACATGCGCGTACGGGCTGTATATTTACCAGTGGTGGTATGATTGCCGACATCTAAAAACTTAACCGACAATCATTCAGAGTTATTCCTGACGTTGATGCGGCCCTGAAAAATAATAAATGAAAATGTATGCTAGCTTTCTTTTGTCGCATGCTAATTTTCCATGCTGTCTGGTGATACGAATTTCGGATGATACGAATATTTTTGGTAGTCCCGTGAGATTCGTATCACCGAGGTTTCACTGCATATGGATTGCCAAAGAAGTGCAGAGGTCACTCAAAATCACTCAATAAATAGATTTGGCGCTTAGGGCTCACTCGGACACAGACTCACCAAATTTTTCCTCAACAGGACTCACTCAGACTCAAACTAACCAAAATATTACTCACCCGGACTCACTCAGACTCGAGGCTCGATCTGAGTCTGAGTGAGTCCGAGTGAGTCGACTCATGAATGAGTTTGCCAACCTATGGTTGGCGGTATTAGATAGTTCGCTCGTTCTCAGCAAACATTTGGCGGCGTTGCATTGAAAGCAACACGCAGGTCATACTCAGCTTTTGAAGATCGGAAAAAAAAGGAGGGGGGGGTGGCATCAACGTGACAAGTGAAGTATGTGCACCTTGTTTGCTTGTTCGAGCAGAGTGGAAATGTGGAAATTCGTTTAGTGGAAATCTCCGAAGTGAAAAGTTCCTTCGCTGCTTTCCTTAACCATTCCTTCCTTACGTTGCGGTTGCGAAATTCGTGTGTAAAGAAACAAAACAATAAAAGGCACAGTCCTTTTGTAACGCTAAGAGTACAGTCGAAAGCCTATGCTCTTATGAGCCGCTCATTGAATTACCTCGACGTTCTCACTCGATAGCATTTAGCCCTCCCCCTTCTTCTCTGACGCTTTCTGCGTCTCCCATGGTGTTGCACTAGCTCGGGGATCAGCTCACCTTTGGCCATGTGACGATGTTATGCAATGACGTCACAATGCGTGATTGATACGTTGTATATGATGTCATGTGACGCTTTGCTCTTAACAACACTTGATGTGTCTGTGAGTCCGTGTGACTTCTAGTGCGATAAAAAATTCTTAAACCGGGGTTGGGGTGGAGGCGACGTTTCAACGTTTCATCAAGCGGGATTGTCTTCTTTAAGGATGTGACTGCTTGCAGCAGTTAAAGTTGCAGCCAAAACAGTTGCAGCTTTGAAGAAGACAAGTGCTCTTGTCGAAACGTCGCCTCCAGAACAAACCTTGTTTACGAAGTTTTCATCACAACCTTCCATCTTCCCCTCACATCTGCCCACTTTCTTTCTTTGTGTGTGTGTGTGTGTGTGTGTGTGATTTCTTGTGCGATTGGTGTTCTCTCCACAGTCAGTCACCACCGATGGTCGCCGGACACCGGCTATATGTTTCTTTTTTTTTTTACTGAATAGAAAAATAACGTTCTCGCCTTAATTACAGCGAGTTGACCTAATGTCCCACATTTGTCCCCTGTAGCCAATGTCAATTTTAGAAATATATTGAGCGATGAATTGCAAGAAATATTAGGCGCAACTTTGATCGAGGTACGCCGTGCAATGCTTTTTTTTTTAATTTAATTTCAATATGTCAAGCACACTAGACTGACAGGCCACATGACCCGCAGGCCCTCTGGAACAATTGTGTCATTCGAAACCATTCCATTCTTCACATTTTCGATCTACTTATTGCGCCTCGCACAATTTGTGCAAGGCCTCTCCCACAGGTTGGTTCAATCCAACCGATTCAAGGCCAATCCCGCATAGTGTTTTGACAAAGTTTGTTTCAACGTAGGATGCTACGAACACTTGGGTGCACTGTCTATGCAACAAACACAATATCACATACAAATAACTGTATGCACTACGTACGTGAAACATTTCTACAGAAATGTGCAAGTCCACAGTATGTCCCTAACACATGCTACTGGGGACTAACAAACACACATTTATCACGAACATATTTTCACGCAATATACATGACTTAGTGAATATACATGGATATATGTACAACAGATTTTAATGGTGCACGTAATTTCCATAATTATACAGTTTTGGCACGAAATTTATATATGCAAGGACCCACACGCATACGGGGACATGCACACACAGAAATTATAAATACAAACACATCATATGCATTAATCAATTAATGTCGGATGACCTGCCTACAAGAACCAGACTAGATGAAAAGCTAGCTGCACACGTCCACCAACTACCGACCGGAAGCGGCACGACCACTGCCGTAGATATCCACTTCCTCAAGGAAGAACAATTCCTCCAACAAAGAGGAGAAGTTCTGAGTACAACCGTTCCAGAATGCGGAACAGAGCACGGCGACGGTGACCGCTGCAACAGTCTCACAGCTGTTGCGCCACAAACAAAGAGCCAGTGCAGCAATCAGAAGGCGTGAGCAACTACGGCCGAGCAACGACCAGAAGTGACAAAATGAACTCCTAGGTCATGAAAACCAGTATTAATGGCTCTCCAAAGTAACCTTGCAACTACACATCGCTGTAGCACATGCTGGTTGGACTCTTGTAGTGGGCAGATAGTACATGTCGTAGATGCGACCATGCCCCACCTCTCCAGTCTGTCGTGTATTGGGAGTACTTTCCGTTCCATACGGAACATGAAGCCGCAGAGACAGCCAGGCAGAGAAGATGCCGTTATCGCGCTCCACGAAACTCGACTCGAATGTGCTAGACGGGCTGGAGGAACCAGAGGGAGCAGCAGGGCCACCGTTGTATCTACAGCACGGTTTTCTAGTATGTCTGCATCAGGACAAACCTGCTGTGCGTGGCGATAAAATGCTACCGCCGTGGAGTAAAATGCAGGTACGTGAAGTATTCGCGGCCCGGAATTAAGCAGTGCTCCTTCTCCCTGTAACAAATAGCGTATATTAGTGCCCAAGAAGTAGCAGGCAAGCACTGCAGCCACAATTGACGTTTCAACAACATTACGCCTGCATGAGGTCTTTTTCCAAAGCAGTTTCGAGACCTTGCGTGGCTCTGTGCTGGTATACTTCATTGCCACGCGGAATGCTTGGGTTCGATTCCTGCTGGGACCATAACATATATTCTTTGCATTCGTCGGGTCAACGCTGCCGATGTCGGTTTTTCTTAACGCCCTCGCATTTAAATTGCCAATGTCTGTTCTCGCCGTTCCTCGGTAGATAAACACCTGTGGCGCATGCCCGCATGCGGCCTGTGGTATACGGGTATGTGCCACACGTGTCTGGAGGAAAGGGTATGATGTCGTACGCGGCGGGATTTTCGCTTTATTCATGTCATGACCAGACAGTCCTAATCGTCAAACACTCTTACCCTCCCATAGTAATTTTGGTCTACCCCAAGTTAAGGAGGTGATCACGAGAGCATCCAGATGTAGGCGGCTAGATAGATAGATAGATAGATAGATAGATAGATAGATAGATAGATAGATAGATAGATAGATAGATAGATAGATAGATAGATAGATAGATAGATAGATAGATAGATAGATAGATAGATAGATAGATAGATAGATAGATAGATAGATAGATAGATAGATAGATAGATAGATAGATAGATAGATAGATAGATAGATAGATAGATAGATAGATAGATAGATAGATAGATAGATAGATAGATAGATAGATAGATAGATAGATAGATAGATAGATAGATAGATAGATAGATAGATAGATAGATAGATAGATAGATAGATAGATAGATACGCTCAAAGTGTGCGGTTCGCTAAGAAATGCTTCGCATTTAAAAAGCGTGCATTACACCGCGCTTTTCGTAGGACCTTAGGTTTCGCTTCTTCATTGCATTACTTAGCTCGCACTACAGCAGCCACGTGAGCGCGTCCGCGCTAGTACGCGTGCTTCGATTGGCGTAGCCGTCTTTAATAAGGCATTACAGCCTTCCTACAATACGTCTCGTGAACCAATCACGTTTGTCCGTTGTATCGAGACGTAAGAGACAGCGTTTGCGACGTGTTCAGTATGGGTCGGATGCCTCTCGTACGCTCCAAAGAGGAGCAGTGGCAATGCGAGGAGCGTTGGCGAGCCCAGAAGCGCGAGTCGCCGTCGAGCCAATGCCACAGACGACGGCGTGAAGGCAAACGCACGGGAGACGGCTCGACGTCGGAACGCTTATCCAGCCTTGGTTTCGGTCGTCGTGAACTCCGCGCCAGCGTATCGCTTCAGCCGTTCTCTTTTTCGATTTAAATTTAGGCCTCGCACCATTTGCGCAAGGCCTTCCAAAAATTGTTCTATTCCACCCGATTCTTGGCCAATCCCCCGTAGTGGGTTTGTGCTATAAATACTAAGAACTACAACATTAACGAACCTCGCTGAACAGAATCTGGGCCACCGTCGTAAACCTCGCAGGTAGAACGAGTTCCCGAGATTTTTCTCTCCAGAATGATCACTCAATGTAATGGTGTGAACGCAATGGCCTTTGACGAAGGGACAGGAAATACTGCTACATTTAACAGCTTTATCTTAATGTTTCTTGAGAAACTTCAACATAGCGTCTTTTCCGCTATTCATTTTTTGCCAATTTGTGATGATAGATTAGTAAGGTACGGGAATCTGAGTGCGTGAATGCTTCTTTTTCCTTTCTTTCACGACGTACGCATAGTTTAACAAGTTGTAAAATGGTACTCCATGTGCTGCGAGCCTATGCAGCGTGCGTGCAGACAAGCACAAATACCACGTTCATTGAACGGCGGTAGAACTAAGTACCTATGGGCTTAGATATTTTGCCTTCTCCTCTATTATTATATGAGTATGAATGAATGAGCTACTTATTCGTGACAAGAGCAACGAGTGACTATCTTATTTCACTCCGAAGCGCTTCCACTCGAGTAGTTACTGACATAGGTCGGCAGAACGATTGGAGCTAACTCAGACTCACTCATGAAATATATTTTGCTCTCAGGGCTCACTCGGACTCAGACTCACAAAAATTTTCCACAGCTGGACTCACTCGGACTCACAATCATGAAAATTTTCTTCCGCCGGACTCACTCGGACTCAAACTCACCAAGACATTACTCACACGGACTCACTCAGACTCACGGCTTGATCTGAGTCTGAGTGAGTCCGAGTGAGTCGACTCATGAGTTCGTTAGCCTAGATTTAGCTTTGTCTACTATGGTGTCAATGCTTTGTAGCACCAATATCTCACGTAATCGGTGCTCATCTTGACGCCTTTTGATATATAGAGCCTTTGAATTACTAGTTATGAGCGCTTGCAAAGTAGAAGAGTAGGTCTGAAAATTAATATGCATAAAACTAAAGTAATGTGGAACAATCTTGGCAGAGAACAGCGCTTTGCAATAGGTGGCAGACACTGGAAGTTGTAAAGGAGTACGTCTACTTAGGACAGGTAGTAACCGCGGAGCCAGAACCATGAGAGTGAAATAACTAGAAGAATAAGGATGGGATGGAGCACATTCGGCAAGCATTATCAAATCATGAATGGTAGTCTACCACTATCCCTCAAGAGGAAGGTATATAACAGCTGCATCTTACCGGTACTTACCTACGGAGCAGAAACCTGGAGACTTACAAAGAGGGTTCAACTTAAACTGAGGACGACGCAGCGAGCGATGGAAAGGAAAATGATAGGTGTAACCTTAAGAGACAGGAAGAAAGCAGAGTGGGTCGGGAACAAAGAAGCGGGGGTTAAGGATATCATAGTTGAAATCAAGAAGAAGAAATGGATATGGGCCGGGCACGTAGCACGTCGGCAGGATAACCGCTGGTCATTAAGGGTAACTGACTGGATTCCAAGAGATGGCAAACGCGTGAGGGGGAGACAGAAAATTAGGTAGATGAGATTAAGAAGTTTGCAGGTATAACGTGGCAGCAGAAAGCACAGGACCGGGTTGATTGGCGAAACATGGGAGAGGCCTTTGCCCTGCAGTGGGCGTGAACAGGCTGGTGATGATGATGATGATGATGATGACTATGGTGTCAATGCTTTGTAGCACCAATATCTCACGTAATCGGTGCTCATCTTGACGCCTTTTGATATATAGAGCCTTTGAATACTAGTTATGAGCGCTTGCAAACCAGTAAGGTCATTTTTCTTGAAAGACATGACAAGCATAGTATCAAGAACTTGTCTCAACGAGTTGGCGGGGGGAGGGGAGAAGGGGGTCAAGGCGCTTCCCTATGTTATTAGCGCCTCTGATCAATAAATATTGAAATGGTGTATGAACGACACTGCTTCGGAATAGGTGTGAGTAGAAGTGAGTATAAACGTGAATCCAGGTAACGTTGATAGTAATGCTGAAGATGAGTAGATGGGGCCATTGGCGGTCAAAAAAAAGGGGAACTCACTCAGACTCACCAAAATTTTCCTGAGCCGAACTCACTCGGACTCACACTCACCAAAATTGTCTTCAACCAGACTCACTCGGACTCAAACTCACCAAAACTCAGCCGGACTCACTCAGACTCAGACTCACGGTTCGATATGAGTCTGAGTGAGTCCGAGTGAGTCGACTCATGAGTGAGTTCGCCGACGTATGGTTACTAACGGTTTTCCAAATATGCAGAAAATTTGTTTAAAAATAAAACAGGTACAAAATCGATGGTTCTGTTTTAAGTCGAGTCAATTAGAAATGTGTGGTATCGGAGGATAAGCTTACTTCAGGACCAATTAACCGGACATGATAATCGCACTTTCGCCGCAAGGGTGAAACAATGAATGCGATATAGCAAGAAATTGGAATGTCACACGAAAAACGACAAGCAGCTTGACATTTGCTGCGTGGCGCTGAATGGCAAAGAAGGACGCTCGAAAAAAACGCGCAGGTATACACAGGACAAGCGTGAACTAACAACTGTCGCAGTTGTTACACCATTGTGTTTGAGCAACGCGCTGCAAAAGTCGACAACGCAGAACCCGACACTCTTAGATATTTCTTTTTTCATTTAAACTGTGGCGCGTGGAGTGACTCCCATTGCGTTTCCTGCCACGTGGTGGCATCTGATGTAAGGTGTGCGCGGCTTCTTTCTTGTTTTTTTTTTTTTTGTTTTTTTTTCTTCGTTCTACATCACGAGCGGGTTCAGAAAGGAGCCACTTTTTCGTGCGCGTCTCAAGGGCGGTTTTCAAATTCAAAAGAAAATGTAGGAGCGTTGCGTGATGGAAAACACGCTCAAGCTCCTCCGAGATCTGCGTACCGCCAGCGGTAAATGGTGTATATAAATAGCTCGCCGTCATTACGCCGGCGCATGCATGGCGCGAGGTGTAGTGGTCTAACGCATCGCGCTGCGGAGCGAGGGGTTGCTGGTTTCGAATCCCCCCCGACCGGGTGCTTTGGAATTTTTATTGTGATAGCAATTATATGGACAGTCTCGCCGGGTTTTTTGCCGCGCGTTGCCGCCGTCGCCGTCATTTCGCGTATAAAGTCCAAATTGATAGATCCCCCAGCGCATCGTACGTTCTACCCGCGGGTAACAGCGTGGCAGCGGGGGCGACAAGCGCGGCTGAAGCGGACATCAAATGAGCCAGCCCATCTCCATTGCTTCGAGGCGTATGCGATAAGATCCCCGCCTGTTCGACCAGCCGGGGAATGCTCAAGAAGAGAGGGAAACGCCCCCGCGCGTCTTTAACAAGCGCAGAAAGACGCGAGGGGGTGGGGGGGGGTGGGGGGGGGGTGCCTCATGCAGCCATTGCGACCTTTGGTTTTACGAGCGCGGTCGCAGCTGGCGCACGCGTTATCTCGCAATATCAGCAGCCGACAGCGGGCGGGCTGCCGAGGAGGTTGTGCTAACAGTGTCCCTGGAGCGGCCGTATGCTCTTAAAAAAGCATTTTGTAGAGTTCCGTGAGATCGGATCCAAAAGAGTTCGCTGCCAGCCTCAGTTCGAATAACATTAGAATTTGTTGCTATCGCATTCATTGCTTCACCCTTGCGGTGAAACTGACTTTTTGTCTGCTGGTGGATTTGTCGTTGTGCCTTTTTTATATATCTACATACGTATACATATCCGGGGCATGACGGTGTGGCGAAACAATAGGGGCTTTTAGCTTGTACGTATACTTCTTTACGTTACCGTGTTACCGGATACCGGAAGGAATCTGCGCATGCGCGGGCCTTTACGGAACGTAGACTTTTTTACGGAACATAAACTACTGCCGGATAGGCTTTACGTTTGCGGCCCTACCTCGCAAATCCACCTTCGTTCGTGGCTACGCGCGATGCTCAGTTTCCGGAGACTCCTGCCGCCGAGTCAAAATAAGCCGAAGTGCGAATGCGAATTGCCATCACCTTGTTTCAGTCGGCTTACCAAAAGCAGAGTGACGTAAACGTGAGAGGCCTAAAGTGCCTAAAGCTCCCGACAGGCTCGATAGGTGGCGCCATCTAGCGGGGTCAATGTGAAACAGGCAAGCACAAAATTGTTATTGCAGAAACATCGCTCATTTTACCTTGCGTAAATGCCTTGCAGTGAAATAATTATGAATGAATTGCCTTTTTCATCATTTTTCTCCTTGAAATACTAGATGATAACAAACGTGTTCATGACTGTGGTTGCACGAAGCGTCACAAGATGTCGACACTATCGTCGCTAACCCGATATTTTTTGCACCTTTTTCGTAAAACCGAGATACTGTACACGCTAAAAAACCTCTCTTATTATTTTGCCCAAGTGATTATTCAATGTTATCTAAATCATGTATAGTTTAAATGCAGTTATCATCACTATTTGGTGGTTAGCGCAAACGTAAAGGTTTACGCGTTTACGCACGCACGTAAACGTTTACGTATGAGGAGCTAAAACTTTTCTGTAGCATGCAAGTTCCGGTAAGCCGGTAAACGCAATCCGGTAACCGGTAACACGGTAACGTAAAAAAAATATACGTGCAAGCTAAAAGCCCCTAATGAGGCGCCGCTTGCGCGCTATGTCGACGCTGCATATCGACGAGCGCTGCTAATAGGGGCTCTCGCCCCTATTAGCAGCGCCCGGGACACTCTCGCCCGACGGAAGGCAGAAAAACTGCGTGTGCTCCTGCAAGCAGTTCAGTTGTGGTTTTTATGTTCATGTGGAAGCAATAAAGCCATACGCCCCACAACGGCGACAGCGACGGCAATGGCGAAAATCAGTCGAGAGTGTCCATATAATTGCTATCGCAATAATTAATTGAATGCGTTCACTGAAAGGGAAGCCTCTTTTTCTTGTTAGCAGCTGGGATCGTCCTGACACTTGGCGTAGCAGATCCAAACCACTCGCTTCTTTCTACGTGGCCTCTGGGATTCGCCGCGGTAGCGTGACGTAACACAAAGTAACCGAAGTAATACACCACGGCACACGAACGCCGGACTTGCGAGCGCCACTACAATCATACCTATAGGTCATGGATTAAGGACGCCTCCAATTTTCGGCAAGACATGAAAAATACATACACCGTCGTCCTTTATGAAAGGGTACACGCCAGCGCGTGGCCTGCGCTCTGCGGCGGTGCCAACAGCACCATCAACCGACAACAAAGGAATACACGGCCGCTTTTGGCGGCATCGCCCGCTGCAAGAGCGGAGCGGCCGCGTAATCTAGCAGCGCTTGTCCACCTGCGATGAGTCGTTATTTTGTTTGCCAATAGATGACGCCAGAAGTGGCCGTGTATTTCTTATTTGTCGGTATAGGCAGCCGCCGCGTAGCGCAGGCCACGCGCTCGCGTGTTCCCTTTCATAAAGGACGACAGTGTACATAGATGCAATGCGTGAACCGATGCACGCCCAGGAGAAACAGGGCGTACAAACAATGGGCGCGTTAACTTGGAGCTGAGCGCGCTCTAGCCAACGGAGCGCGCTCTTGTAAACTTAACGGTTAAAAAGCGACTTCCGGTGCGTGATTACGGAGCACGCTCCACGGGCTCCAACCCTGAGACGGTGCTCGAGAGCTCGCCCCTGCTACGTCTTCCGGAAAATCGAATGACGTGTTGCCGACTCTCTTCTCCGATGAAGTGCGTTCTCGTTCCCCACTCGTTCCTACCGTCGAAGCAACATAACAATCCCCATGTAACGCTTTCGTGCCCCGAAAGCAGTCGGCTGAAATCGCCGTTAAGCTAAGCTCTGAAGCGTCGCACTCGAGCGCATTCGAGCGTGTTGCTTTGGAGTTCGGAGCGCGCTAACTTAACGCGCCCAGTGTGTGCAGATAAACAACTCCCGGCTGTAATTCGACATTTGCATTAGGTGCCGCGGAATGTTTGTTCAAAAGGTTCGCGAGTGAATCTTAGATAAACAGCTTTCGATTGTCGTGATTGAAGCATTTAACGGATGTCCACCGTGCCCGACAGTATTCTAATGCTGAAATGGCCCCCTCCCCCCTTTCTTTCTTTCGGAAAGAAACACACTGTTCAAGTTCTTCGGTTTCGTCACGAAAAATCGCCTGCCGCGACACACGTACTGTGCAAAACTGATACGAGTCTCGTACAACTTCTCGAAGAAACTGCATGCGGCAACAACAACTCGGCATTTTGAGACACGATGCAGTCCCCGTTTTTTTACTTTTCAAAGGCCTCATACGAACTCCTGTGCACGAATAACTTCCAAAGCCGGTTACGATTAAGCAGCGTACATCCCATACGCATTTTCTCTCCTCGATGATCCAGGGAACAATGTCAGCGTTTCATGCCCAAGAAAAGATCTTTGTTTCCGATCCCTTTGATCACCCAACTAGATGTGCTTGAACGGAGGACGCGTTCATTACCTGGCGACAAAACAGTGCAAACGTACGGCACAGCTGATTCTTACACCTTGTTGTTTCCGGTGTTTTTTCCCGGGCAGTTGGGAGCAAATTATCCCTATTTTATTGTCATCCTATGCACTCAACACTACGAGCGAAGGGCTGATCCTAAAGACTTGAACGAAATCCCTGTTGAAAGTATTAGTTCGCTCGTTCTCAGCAAGCATCTGGCGGTGTTTCATTGAGAACAAGCAAGTCACATGTACCTTTTGAAGATCGAAAAAAATGGGCCATGAACACGAGCAAGTGAAGTATGTAGAACACGTTTGCTCCTTCTGACACATGCAGTAGATCGAGCAGAGTTTCTTTGGCGAAGTTCGAAAATATGCAAAATCGAGATGCTGATGTATGCACGTGGTAATGGAACTGTGACCCATGCAGTGCCGAAAGCACAATATCCTTTCAAACTTCAATGCAGGCACCCACTTTTTTTCCCCGTTGATCAGATCAGAGATCTCACAGCCTCTACGAACATTGTTCGGGTCTAGACTTCTGTTCATATGCGAGTATACGATGCCATATCTAGTTGTGCGGGAAGCATCAATGCAACCCCCCGTTTGAGACTTCCGCGTATGCAAGGCACTTGAGGTATTCATGGCGCGCCAACTTTCTCACAATTCTCTCTACGACTTCTGAAGAGAATATATTACGTATGCCCGCTATCTCTCCGTTTCAAACTCCAATGATAAAAAAAATGGACGTAGTACTTGACAGTGACGATAATCATAACAATACTAGTAGCATTTTGGAATGTCCTCCTGGAAGGTCATCGCGATGAAGTCGACGAAGGGATTGCTGGAATTCCTAAAGACCACATACGTGCGCCGGTGGTTTCAGACTAATGGCGATATCGTGACTGTGTTAAGTGTGGCACTGTACGTGTGCACTTGTCCTCCTCCTTTTTCTCTCTGCCTTTAAAGTTCAAACTCCCCCTATCTCTTTCCCCAGTGTAGGGTAGCGCGCGTACCAGTTTTTCTGGTTAGCATCCCTGTCTTTATTCCCTGTGCTGTTCCTTCCTGCTTGTTGAGTAGATAACTGTTTGCGCAGTTACGATTAACCTCGCTATATACGGCTTCGCTGTGTAGGAAAGAATGCAATTAGAAGAACTGCGCATTTCATTCCGCGTCTTACAAGGGATGCTTTACGTGTGGCCAACGGAGAGTTCAAAAAAAAATCACGCCATATCCACGAAGTGAATGATGCTGATTGGGCGAAGCTCGATCGTTTTCATCCATGGCAGAAAGAGAATGTGTGGTCTGGAACGCGCTTACACTTCATGGTCATCAGCGTCATCGTCATCGTTATCACGTGTAGTGGGTACATTCCACTATACTGGAACGCGCTTATACTTCATCGTTATCACGTGTAGTGGGTACATTCCACTATACTGCGTCATCGTCATCTTTAACACGTGTAGTGGGTACATTCCACTCTACTGGAACGCGCTTATACTTCATCGTTATCACGTGTAGTGGGTACATTCCGCTATACTGCGTTCATCGTCATCTTTATCACGTGTAGTGGGTACATTCCACTATACTGGAACGCGCTTATACTTCATCGTTATCACGTGTAGTGGGTACATTCCACTATACTGCGTCATCGTCATCTTTATCACGTGGAGTGCGTACATTCCACTACACGTGGCAACCTACCTACCTACCTACCTACCTACCTACCTACCTACCTACCTACCTACCTACCTACCTACCTACCTACTACTACTACAGAGGAGGGACAGACCCACACCTTAGGGAGCTTCGCCCCTAAAAGCTATTTATTACGCTATTCTGGGAATAGGAAGTTGGTTTCGTGAATGGGCTGGCTTTGTATTCAGCGTTCCGCTGTCGGTTTTGAAATGAACAAAAATGAAGGTTGATTTGATTGATTGATTGATTGATTGATTGATTGATTGATTGATTGATTGATTGATTGATTCATTGATTCATTGATTGATTGATTGATTGATTGATTGATTGATTGATTGATTGATTGATTGATTGATTGATTGATTGATTGATTGATTGATTGAGTTCACGCAGTATAACGTGCCACCATTGCTCACACCAGTTTCGCCCCATGACACAAAGTCGACTAAAGCCTTTCAGAAGCGGCACACTGACAGTGGTTTTTGTAGGATTTTTCTGAAGGCACTACTAAAGCCTCGCGCGCAAACAACTCGAGCAGCAATGTAAGTATGCCATTCGCAGAAACTGAACTCCGTTCAGTTTCCACCAGGGGACCGAACTAACTAAACGTGCGTGAACAAAGAAAGTGTTCTTTCTTTTGTCACGCACTGCTATGTGAGTAACGTGAGAGTAGCGCTCATGTAAAATCTTTCCACGAAAACATTTTCAAAGTCAGAAATTTCGTCAGTACAAACAAACCTGCACAATTGTACCGAGAACGGCTCCCAGTTCATAGCACAGAAGAACATGCCATAAATGCCACGCTAGCTATATATTACGATACGTTGTGTATGCATGTTGTTTTTCCATCAACACTATCGATGCTTTGCAAAGATACGGCAGTATGCGTATCTTTGCAAAACAAGCTCATTCATTCTGCTTATCGATGCTATTGCCCTAGTAGAGTTCCTCGCAAATGTTTTCAAGGAGATGGAAAACATAAAACTACCCCTAGATACAGGACACAACAAGGAAGAATTGTACGAGACCAGCCCAGGTTTTAAGAGATAAAACCAAATGTTGATCCATGCTGGAGATAACGCAAGTGCATCCCGTGAAATGCCGAATGAACAATACCCTTTCAGACATGAAAGAAAGCACCCGCCTCTCCAGCTGCTTTGATCTCAGAAATTACAGTAACTATACGCACGAAGATCGTTGAGTGCAATTCTAATAACTTTCTAGGGAAAACCGAAACATCTAGGGTTCTCAGTAGCCTCAATACAACGCTCATAGACTTTGAGAATACCGCGGATAACAGATCAAAGTATTTTGTCGCGTGTTGCCTCTCCGAAATTTTTGTGCTAATACTCGAATCTTCGCGTATTACTTACAAGACTCCTTTGAAAACTGCTGGGAAAACAATGAAGACTGCTGGAAAACCATGCGTAAAACAGCGTTCTCATGGAAACATTCTTTGATATAAATTCATATTCCTTGGCTTGCGACACACTGCGCACTCAGTATCACGTTTGATGATACGATTTGTCATCAGAGCCCCGCATCTCATGTGCGGGGCTCTGCATTCCGTCGTCTCTCTGCTATTCGATTACCGGTTAAGGAATACGCGCTTAGTAAACGCACCGTTCCTGAATATACCGTAGTCAGGGATCTTTACTTACGGTGTAGTTGCAGAGTGCTTTAAAATGGAAAAATATGCATCTGTGGGCATAGAGACACGAATGCGACTACTGCCAATGCTGAGAGGTTTCTAAAGACGCGTTGCGTTAATGCCGAGTTCGTAAAAGCAGTTAAGCAGAATGTTATATGAACATAAGACTGCTCGACCCTGGTTTGATGACCCTGGTTTGATGTGCGTATAACCACAGGAAACGCATAGAAAGCACCGGCTCACTGGCATCACCGGAGGAACAGCGATACGTGTGCTCCCCGAAAGGCTTGTGGCGCAAACAAAACAAAGAAAAAAATGAGAGAGAAGGCAGAATAGGGCGCCAGGATAGGGCGTGCGCTCAGGGGAGTGCTGCCGGGGTTTCTTTGTCAGGACCCCTCGGTGCGTGGACGCCAATCTTCGAGGGTAATTACCTCATCTCCGAAAGCCAGCGGCGCGAGCTCTATCCCCGTGGTTACCCAGCTGTAAAAATTTCGTGGTGCGCGAACACGATGCTATACGGGCGCCCCGACGTCTTCTACGTGAAGATGCCGCGAAGGCTGCGGAGACGAGAACAAGGTCTGCGGGATTTGCCTGAACGACGTGGCGTGGCATGCGTGAGAAAATTACTCTCGACATTTTTTCACCACGCCATGGCTTTCGGGTGCGTCAGCTCGTGAATTAGCAAGGTTTAAAGATAGCGCCGTTGACACGGCAGGGATGGGTATGTACATACGCGCATTGTTTGAGAAAACGTTGACGGGCCATGGTTCTTATACGAAAAGTAATAATGTATGGGTCATCATCTGAGCAAACTAGACATACAATGTTGTTGATGAGCTCTTAAAGGACTATTGAGAGGAGTTTTAAATATTTTCGGGTTGTTGCTGTAAATAAAAACGCGGGCGTCGAGAACCCTAAAAAGGGTGTCGTGGTGCTTGGGAATGCATCGAATATATTTTTAATACCGCTACCTTAAAACTGCGATTTCGGTTTCGCTATATAGAAGGTGGCTTCGCAGTAACGTGTCAAGAGAGGCCTGACGTCACGGGGAGAGCGCAACTCGCGACATACTACCAACAGCTTCCTGTTTGCTGTCAGTCGCACGTGGTTCACGTAAGCAACGATGAGTGAATTGTCGTCCAGAGACTCTGAGAGTGATTTCTGCGATTTAGGCTGCATGCAGGACGCAAATTTCGCAAACCCAGTGAACTGTGTTGACTTGTCGTGATAATGTGCATTGCGGTGGGGCTGGCTTGCAGATGCTGGGCGACGAATTTTAAAATCAAAATAAAATATTTTCTACGTGTCTGGTTCCGGTGTGTGGAGAGCGATTGCAGTGCACAACATGGAAACTAAAGATGTCCCTTTTGGGGTGCCTCAAAATCGTGTCAGTACTCCTTTAATGTTAGCCTGCGTGGTCGCCTGTCCTGATTTTTCCCGTCCAGTGAGTTATGATGCATCATGCTTTATATGCAGTTATATTACATTAGTGCACACAAACAGCACATTCAGAGATAGAGAGATAAATAAGCTGATTGTAATAGAAAACCTGTGAGGTCATCCTGACTGATTAAAAGCCTTCAATTAGCATTGGATAGCGGCAAGATGGAGAACTGAAGAAACAGACCGTAGATGACGATGCTAGGAATGACAAAGACACGTGCACCAACACCCATAGACTCGCACACCATGTACATTCTCATATACAACGAAGCGATCAATGCAATACAGCCGGAACACCTTCAGGAAGCACCGTTTTGTAGCGTGAACCGGAGCCAATGATTTACAGTGTAAGCGTTCACCAAAGCGTAGGGCTAGCAAAATGGGCAAATTGTGCCGATAAAGTTACCCGTTTTACATGCTGTCATGCTGTACACTATGTTAAACCGATGCCATGTAATATAATTCCTGAATAAGGCTATGTCTGCTATGGACTCAAAATAATGTGTATAATAAGTACGTAATATTCAATGACGAAGGGGTGTAGCTGTCATGCATACAAACTTGAAGAAAGCGAGAAACTCTGAAGGTCGTAATAAAAAAAATGTATCAGTCCTCCATCGTTGCAGCAGTCAAGAACAAAAAAAAGTTAGTCCACTAATTGAATCAGTGATGGCTCTAACTGATTACATTCTGATGAACGAATTGCGGCAAGGAATCAATCGCCCTAAACAAACTGCGAAGAACCCGCCCGAAGTGCACGTCATTTTTTGATGAATGGCTTCCGCTCAACCGCAGCTTGGGTCGATGTGGACAGAGCTTGTACGCAAGGAGATATATTGTGACAAATCGACCTCGTGTCTGGTGGCGCGCCGAAGATATTACCGCGATAGCGTTAAACAGG
This sequence comes from Rhipicephalus appendiculatus, assembly GCA_030522465.1. Lineage (NCBI taxonomy): Eukaryota > Metazoa > Arthropoda > Arachnida > Ixodida > Ixodidae > Rhipicephalus > Rhipicephalus appendiculatus. The sequence goes on along the minus strand of JALIZH010012323.1, from coordinate 12,391 downwards.
TCGTTTCGCAGATATTGCTGTGACGGTGTAGGCGTAGTTGGTTGTGAGCGAAAAACTGTCGTTGTCCGTGAGCCAAAAATCGAGATAGATGCGATTAAAAACTCGGAGTCGTCTTTGCATTCTCCTAAGACCACTCGAAGGCGAAAGCCATCTTCTTTTCCTGCTCAATCAGTACACGGACTGGGAAGAAAAAGAATATCGCCTTCGCCTTCGAGTCGTCTTGGAAGAATGCATAAGGAACACCGAGTTTGGTCGTCCTTTCATCCCACTTTACTGTCATAAATTCTACACTCGCCTTTTACCATTTTCTTATCTCTAGCGGACATCATACATGTTCCCCTCTTCCGTGGTATCCTTAGCACCTTGGCCAGAGCCCAAAGATTTGCCCGATTTGTTGACTTCACTTTCAATTGCAACATGTGTGGGGTCTCGTAATTAGAGCGCCGCTCTCGGAGCACAGGGAGACAGTAGACACGGTCGAACCAAACCAAACATCGTGTACATTCATTTAACTACTTTTACAAGAACGAGCTCGCTAGCCGAATCATAAATCAAACGCTAAAAACAACCTTAAACAATTATTATGCCAATACACTCAATCAAGATAACAAACAAACACAAGGTAACGCGAAGGCGGCGTCGCGGACGGTCGACTCACCACGAGGGGCGTACGGGAAGCGACTTGCGGCTGTCGCATCCCGCTTACCCCCTGCAGGAAGGCGTCCGTCCCGATCGCCGCCCCAACGCCAAAGAGACTCTTTCTTCCCGTGCGCCAACCAGCTTCGCCGCCCAGCGGCGCTGCTGGCGCTACCGGGCTAACTTTAACGGTGATGATGATAATCACCCGCGCGAGCACAACGCCACTTTCCGCTCGGCGGCCATCAACCCAAACTGCGGCTTCTCCGCGAGGCGCGCGCGCCATGAGGCGCAAACGACCTTACAGGGGGTGATAGCACCCCCACACATGATCCACTGTTTTCCTAGCTTTACTCCAGCTAGCACACGCTGCTGCTTCGTCAACGTATCTCGTTTTATCAATGCACGTTCTAAGGCAGGCTCCGTGAGCGACACCGCCATGGTGCGCCCGCTTCTGGCAGCATTTGTTCCATCAGTGCTGCTCGGCAGAACTTGTTCTTGGCCTAGTCGGCGTGTATTTGGGAGCATATTGTTACGGGAGAGAATGCCATTTGGAAACGGGGTCAAGCTAGAAGACGAGGAAGACGAAGAGCTTGGAGCAGGATGCTATCAATATTCAATACTCAAAATGTCTAACAGATTCATTAACAGATTCATATAATCAATTCTTTGCGTGTGTATGGGCGTGTATGTGTATGAGCCATTTTTTCTCTTGAGTGTGTATGAGCAATTTTATAGGTTACAACAACAACAAAATGCTGCAGGAAACGGCTGTCGGATAAAGAAGTGCTTTGGTCTGTCTGTTTCTCTCGTCTGCAAAGTGACCGTTGCATTTGGGGGCAACCTTAACACAACAAAAATGAACACTCTATTTTATACGCAAACGCCACACCATAGGCTCAGCTTTACTCCATCTACTGTGGCTCACACCCACTGTGGGGGATTGGCCAAGAATTCCAAACTAGCTCTTCGTCCTCCTCGTCATCTCTCTGAGCGTCTGTCCCAGTGGCATTCTTTACCGTAACTATATTCGCCGCTAAATGGCCGTCCACTGAAGAAGAAGCAGAAGACGACCCAGACGGTGACACGGAAGTTGTCAGCAATCAAATTGCTAACTTTCTAAGGCCAACATCAACAGGCACTCCCGAGTACCCGCAACGACTAGATGAAAGTGAGGCTAATACAGGGTGTAACGATAAGGTGAACACTTCTGGTAACATTCATGGCTCCTCAGTGTGTCATTCGGCCCCTGGTCAAGAACACGTGCTCGACTTACACGTGGCCACAGATGTGGATCTTGATGCCCGGGCTCAAAAACGAAGCCGGTCCCCGTTGAACAGTGCTACTCCCCCTTCCCCCCCAATCTAAGTCAAAAAAGGCTCCGTCTAGTAAAGTGCTCAAGGAGAGTATTTTGGAGAAAGTAGTCTCTGCAACAATTACTTCACCAAAATAGCATCCCTGAAAGTTTTACAGTGGAACTGTCGCTCGATATTTGCTGCTATTACTGATTTACATTGTCTTAGTGCTCAGTTAAATCCTGATCTAATTTTATTACAAGAATCTTGGCTTTCCCCAGATAGTAATTTTTACTTTAGGAATTACCGTTCGTTTAGAGTAGACCGCCCTTCAAGAGGAGGTGGCTTAATTACAATGATATCAAACAGAATTTGTCATAAAGCAAAGATGACATTAAAAGTGCTTTCTCCGGAATGTGAGATATTAGTTATAAACATAACTCTTACGACTGGTCAGGGATTTTTCAATAGCCAATGCCTACTTCCCTTCAGGCGTACATGACACCAGACCGTTGGACACCATAATTGGCACGTGTGGAAGAAATCTTTTATTAGCAGGCGACTTCAACGCTCATCATGTTACTTGGGGGATAAAAACTGATGCCTGCGGCAGCCGCTTGTGGGATTGGTCGCAAGATAACCATCTAACATGCTTAAATACCGGAAGCCCCACGTATGTGAGAGGTCGTATTACTTCATCTCTGGATTTAACTTTTGCAAGCTCCAACGTTAATATTTCGGCTTGGTCAGTGGTTGATTGTGCTACAAATAGCGACCACTTGCCGATAACGTTCGAAATAATGAGTCCGACTTCCCCGTCAGTTTCTAATGCACATAGGTTTATCAATTACACTAAATTTAAAGAATCGTTCCTCGCTTCATTCGCTTCGATATCAGATGACAGCACGAAGTTGAAAGCTTTGAGCATCTGTTCTGTGTTAAAGAATTCCCGAGAGAAAGCTGAGTTTGTGGTCCCGTCAGCTAAGATGAACCCCAATTCTCCTTGGTGGACTGAGGATTGTTCGAGGGACTATAGGCGCAGAAAAGCATCCTGGAAAAAGTTGCTGTACAATCAATGCCCTCAAAATTGGAAGGACTACCAGTTCTGCGCTGGCGCATTTAAACGAACAGTTTACAAAGCAAAAGAAAATTATGATATTCGGACGTTCGATCATCTTTCAAAATCAAACAATAAAAGGGCATTATATAGATTTATGCGTAAAAAAGAAAATGATTCCGCGGCCTATCAATGCAGATTCTATCGTTTTGTCTCCGCAAGAAATAAAAGATTCGTTGGAAGTGATTGGTAGGGGGCTAGAATGTCGTTTTTCTTCCCAACTATCACCTCCTACTTTGGATGCATTAAGTGGTGTAGAATTTACAGAAATTTCCGGGTCTGAGCTATCCCATGTGGTAGCTAGCCTTCCGTCAGCGGCTCCTGGCCCGGACGGAGTCACGTCGGCCATGCTTAAAGTGATAAATAAAGAATGCCAAGATTATTTATTAGATGTTATTAATTATTCGCTAAGAATGGCGTGGCTCCCATCTGAATGGAAAATTGCGAAAGTGATTCCATTACTTAAAATTCCGGGTAAGGGATATGCCTTGGACAACATTAGGCCGATCGCGCTAACATCAAATTTGGTGAAACTGATTGAGAGGCTTTTAAATATTCGTATTCAAAATTTCATTAATGAGCAAGAAATCCTCAATCCATCCCAAATTGGCTTCCGATCAGGATGTTCTATATGGCAGGCCCATATAGACTTGGAAAGTCGCATTCAGTTAGCTAGGAGGGAAAGGAAGTATGCTGCGTTGGTTACTCTGGACATCGCAAAAGCATATGACAGTGTTGAGCCAGTAGTTTTGATTAATCAGCTCCGCAACCTTAACTTCCCAAAGTATATCCAGGCATGGATTGCGGAATTTTTACAAAATAGAAAGTTCTACTGTTTTCAAAGCGGCATATCGTCTTCTACGTATGCGCAAACAAGAGGCGTCCCGCAAGGGTCAGTCCTTTCACCGGTGTTGTTTAACATCTTAATGAGCTCCATTCCACGACATGCGGACGTACAAACATATGTGTATGCTGATGATATTGCATTTTTTTCATCAGCAGATGACATTCACCAGCTATACGCTATATTACAATCATACTTATCAGCCATAGAAAGGTGGCTTGATGGATTACATTTGTATTTAAATGTCAACAAAAGCGCTTTACTAACATTCCCTTTCAAAGACCCTTTTCACATATCGCTTTATTATCATCTTGCAAATATTCCACAAGTAGATAAAGTAAAATATCTTGGTGTAATATATGACCAATCCATGACTTGGAAGTATCACATTGAATACACCACAGGAAAGGGTACTCGGGCGGTCGGATTATTGCGGAAGATCAGCAATTGCCGGGTAGGTATGCGTAGAAAAACGCTCCTATCAATATACTGCATGAACATTCGGCCGATTCTTGAGTTTGGGTGCATCTTATATGCGGGGGCGCCTGCTGTTAAAATTCATCCTCTTGTAATCATCGAAAGACAAGCCTTGAGACAGTGTTTAGGCCTTCCTAAATTTGTTGCAATCAAGGTTTTGTATTTGGAAGCTCGGATACTCTCACTTGCTACCCGTTTTAAATTGTTAGCGGTGCAATCTTTTCTAAGACTGTACGAATCCACTGTAAGACGTTCAGAAACAGTATTTATTTCCCATCCGGACTTGTTTTTTGGAGCATACTGGCCGAGATTCCGTACGCCTCAAATTCTGGTTATACAGTGCCTTCTTGACAAGTTGAATGTTCAAATTAGAGACATTACCCCAATCAGTAATAACCATAGGCGTGCGCACGAGGGGGGCAGAGGGGGCGGCCGCCCCCCCCTGGTCACCTGAGAGAGGGGGGGGCGCAAATTCTGCCTTATACATTGGCTTAATAGGAAGGGGGGGGCGCTGCGATGAACCTTCGCCCCTCCCTGCCCTCCCTGAAGGGGAACCCTGCGCACGCCTATGGTAATAACAGCAATTCTATTACCATACAATTTGATGATATCTTTCCAAAAAATGCTAAACTAATGTCGTACCCGTTTTTTAAACTCCATTTTAAGTGATTACCTGGTACATTCCCCAATACAAACAGTCATAGCAACTGATGCTTCCCAATGTGACGAAAAATGTGGAATTGGTATTTTCTCTCCTGCCCTAGATTGGTCATTTTCTCTTCGCCTCCCTGATTTTGTTCCTATTTTTGTGGCAGAACTTTTAGCGATTATTCTAGCGCTCCGCAAAACAACAGCATCAACAAGTTCCGCAGTAATTTTGACAGATTCTTTATCGGTGTGCTCTTCCCTCACTTCAAATGAGGACTCACATGTGCTAAGTGCATTCAAATCATTAATTCCCCCGCATATAAACTTGATTAAGTTGGTGTGGCTCCCAGGACATAAGGGCTTGTCTCTGAATGAAATGGCGGATGCGCTAGCAAAGTCATCTCTGAATGGTCCGGTTATTCATTTATTACCGGCTTCGCGATTCATTATAGGCGCTAGAATAAGGAGAAAAATGATGTTGGACGAGTTTTCTGCACCGGCATTAACAGCCACATTAGAATTTCAACACCTCAGTCACCATTGGAACAGTAAAATGTGTCAAACACGAGAACTTGAAGTCGCAATCACTAGACTACGCTGTCAGACTCCTTATCTAAATTTTTATTTACACAGAGCTGGTCTGGCAGCTTCCCCCTAACTGTTCTTTCTGCGGAGTACATGTGACAACACAACATTACCTCATCTCCTGTAATAGGTACTCTACATTGCGCAAAAGTACTTTAGGTGCTGTTTTCCGAATCCTTAGAATTGATCTAAATGTACCAAATGTTCTTTCTTTCGGGGCTTTGTCCCTTGGCCACAGTGACGGGAAGGTTGCCAATGCCTTGGAGAAGTTTATTAAAGAATCGAAGAGGTTTAGATCGTAGAATAAATTTATCCGCCTTACTTATTTTCTAAACTCCTTGTTTTTAATCAAACTGCTCGCATCAACATTTATTCCAGTATTTTTATTCATATATTATTAATATTTCCAATTTCTGATTAATTAATTCTCCTTTCATCTTTAAATCGACATCTAACCTAATATTTAAGAATTTCTTGCTAAACTACCCGGTTCTTGGCCAATCCCCCAGCGTGGGTGTGTGCCACGGTCTAAAGGATCTACTCTACTCTACTCTACTCTACTGTGACCTTCATGAACCAGGTAAAATGTTAAAGAATTTTCGTCTGATTTCACATGATGGTCAACCATTGTGGGGGTTAAATTACCGTCCTACGCATGATGTCACGCAAGGACAAGATGATATCCTTGGGAGACATGATGTATCGAATCGAGTAAAATAACACGTCTGAAGCAGGGTGCCCCGCTATAGCCTTATTTCGAGCTCGTAGTCGGTAGCCTTTTACTGCGCGAATATATTCCGTTGCGGAATGGAACAGCAATATGGATGACAGTTTGGCGTGTTGGTTTATTATACAAAGTGTGAGCCGTCGCATCGTCACAGACTGTGTGTAGTCGTCTCTTCCTTAGTCGCCGTCCTGTGTGTGCAATTCAAGAAATACTCCAGCCTGAATGCTCTTCCGATACTGCGATGTGTTAGAAATAGGACAATTCTCTCCCCTTCTTCAGGCACGCGGTTTCAACGAGCCCGAGTGTGCTCCCTTCGCCAACACCTTCGTCATGAGTCTTCGAGAAATCTTGTTCGGTGGCATCATGGCGAGTGTGTTAGCGACTCCCGACGTGCAGTATTTTAGAGATACGTAGGGACAACTTAAGTGGATATTTTCGAGTGAGTACAACACTCACTATTCGTGCTACAATCACTACCATGCATACATCGCACCCCAGCTAAAGCGAATACGAATTGTACTTTGATTTCCTGTTCGCTGCTGTTTTGAGAGCACTGTGCTTATTAGCGCTTTCCGATATATATTCGGATACGTTAATCGTGAATCGGTAAGGCATCGGGATACGCATCCGCATCCTACACCAATGCCCGCTGCCACCTGTACTTTCTGCTGGCTATCGATCTCTGTTGTTAGACATCGGTTCCACTGTATCGTATTTACATGCCAGAGGCTGCTTCGAGTTCGTAATCGCTGTCACCGCCGCATTTAAACCCCAGTGAAACAAGTTTTCTCGAAACAATGGCTGCCAACCCAGCATGGTGTAACGGGACACGAGCATGGAACTAGTATATACGTTTTGATGCCGGTAATAGTGTGTCGATATTATTCGGGCTAAACTGTATCGAAAAATCGCTATTCCACTACGCTACGTTGAGTTCTGTTACGCAGTACAGCGAATCGTCCATAAAGCTTCCACGTTCTGCTTTTCTATCAGCGCTTAGCACCTCAGGTGGTGCCACCAAGAAGCCTACATATGCAGCTGGATCAACCCGTACGGATACGCATAAGTTGGCTATTAATGTGGAGTCACGCGGGACTTATTGCCGCTCCAATATCTTGCGGTGTGACTTTCTTACATTGTATATGCCGCGTCGGGCAGGCTGATAAATACCGTTAGAAAAAATGGGGCCATCTCGCGCTGAGTGGCGCAAGGCTGTATCACGCCGGCGTTGGTGGTTTCCTAAGTATACGGTCAGAATTGATGGAGTCTCAGTCATTCGATCTCAAACCAATGTTGTGGTCAGTTGTAGTTAATTATGTTAATCTAACTTAATCATAATTTGGTTTAACTAGCATATTTGGGCCGCATATATCATGGATCTCGTTTGAGCTTCAGCATACACAGCTCCATTTCTCTCAATTTGCCGTAGTATTAATTAAGCTTAATTAGATATAATTAGATTCGACATGGAATCTAGTAAGTAGTGTCATCTTCAACTTGGTTTCACTGGCTTAATGGGGAGTGGACTTTATTAATTTGGCTTACTTAAATGTGTGCATAAGTAGACCTAATTATAATTGTCCAAATTAGGATAGGTCATGCTTAAGTGTGCTTAGTTTTGGCTGTACTTACTATGGCTCAACTGGGCTCATCTGAGCTTGAAGGGACCCTCATGTGAAACAATAAATCTGTTTATATTGGTAAACTGTGCTGTGAGAACTCTAATATTGTTGATTCCACCATCATGATTTCCAGCGCGGCCGTTCACGCGGAACACAATTATTCGAATTAGTTACCGACCTCCATCATGCCGTTCATGCGTCTACAATAATTGATGCCGTATTTATCGACTTTGCTAAAGCATTTGACAAAGTCCCCCACAGTCGTCTATTAATGAAGCTAGACGGCCTTAACATAAACCGAAACGTTAATTCATGACAGTAAATGATTCATCTGCATTGATTCAAGTTAAATCCGGGGTACCACAAGGCTCAGTACTTGGACCGATACTGTTTCTAATCTACATTAACGACATTGCTAAAAACCTGACATCTACTACTCGCTTATTTGCCGACGATTGTGTGATTTATAGACAGATTACTAACCGCAACGACCACACTGCTTTACAGAAAGACCTCAACAGCATTTCTACTTGGTGCGATCAATGGCAATGAAAATCAACGCTTCTGAAACAAAACTTATAACGTTTACGAATACTACCAATTCCCCGCTGAATTTCTATTTGACTAACGCAATGCCAATAGAACACGTTTCATCAATAAAGTACTTAGGCGTGCACCTTTCCGCCGACCTGACATGGAATGCCCACACTGACGCAATAACATCTAAAGCATATAAAACACTTGGATTCATTAGACGCCACTTACATCAAGCTAACTGGAAGACAAAACTTACAGAATAAACCTCACTGGTTCGGTCTGAAATAGAATATGCCTCGTTCATTTGGAACCCAGATCAGGTATATTTAATTCACAAACTTTAAGCTCTCCAAAATAAAGCTGCCCGATTTATAACGACAAGCTACTTACGTCATTCGAGCATCACTGATATCAAAGCATCACTGAACCTCCCATCACTAGAGAAATGAAGACTGCCAGCACTGGTATCTCACTTTCACAAGCTCTATCGTAATCATTCGTCATTTGCTACCACTTACATATTGCCTGCCCATCGCTATTTCCCGCGCCTAGATCACCCCTTCAAAGTTTTAGCTCCGTATGCGCGTACTAACATCTTATGTAACTCGCCTCTGTTGCGTGCCATCCGTCAATGGAATGATTTACCGCACGATGTTGTGTCTGTAAAAAAACACGACGTGTTTGTAGAAATGTCAGAATTCGCTTAATATTGTATAAACAATTATTATCATTTTTTTTAATCTGTATGTCTAAACCTCGTAATATATTTTGTGTGCGGTAGTTTTCGTTATTTTTTGCTTCGCTTATGCTGGTGTAAACAACTGTATACCTATTCCAATGTAACCTCACCCTCACCTCGTTTACTGTAACCCCCCCCCCCCCCTATGTAATGCCCGGCAAGGGCCTTTAGGGTATGTGAATAAAAAATAAGTTTAATAATAGAGGAGGAAATCAAGGTTGACGTTACATTTTTAAGTTTCGGGCTGAAAGCTCCGCGCACGTCGTGGCGCATGGTTTCACAGCGTAACATACACCAACCTGGGTATGTTAAGCCTATCGCCCCCCTTACATGATAATGTGTTTCACTTTTAACAATTGGGAACTACTCAGGACCTAGTAGACGCCGTCAAAATCTACGGCGTCATGGCGCTTAGTCCGGGAATATCAAGGTGTAGTCGCTACCCGCATTTTTCTATTGCTGATTTTCCCGCTTATCAAGCGCTTTCTTGCTCCAAGACTGGTGATTCTGGGAATGGGACAGAGTAAATTAGTAATTAAAAAAGATATTTTTTTTTCTTTAGTGTCCCTTTAACTTCACGTCGCAAGTGCAAGCTGGGCTAGGCTTACTTGGGCTCGTCCTAAAATTAATTAAGCTCGCCTTTATTAAGCGATGTTAAGCTTATCTAGGCCTACTTAAGTTTGGCTATACTTACCTTGGCTTTACAAGGTCCTTGGCTCAACATAACAAAGGGAAGGTGGGCCCGCTGTCTGTTCCCGACACGCGGCATGACGAAAAGCTTAAAAAGCTTCGCACTTAAAACGAGGCTCAGCAAGGATACTGTAGGCTACGCCAAGAGGATCTCAGACAACAGCAACTTGAAAACTGCTACAACAGCTGAACTTGCTCAGAAAGTTCGTGTGAGAATCGAGTGTAAAGTGTTTCATATATTTAGAGCGTTGCCCACGCGTGCATACCTCATTGTGCGAAGCATTGCCGGGTCATACCGCAGGCTATATTTACTCAAGTCTGCGCGTCACACTCCGTTTCATAGCAATAACCGCTTCAACTCGCGAGGGCATTCAATTCAACATAATGCATTTTTTTATTTCACTTGTCTCTCCGATGATGAGTACATTTCAATTGACCAAAATCTGTCCCACTCAGAATGGTTTCCATGGGGTCATTGTTTAAATATGTATTGGTAGACCAATGAATGATCAAAAAGCGTCTCGTGGTCAAAATTGCTGGACAAGGCGCTTCTCTTCGTAATTTGACGAAGTCAGAATAGCGCTCTGTTGTGTTTCTATCTTTCTTGTGTTCCGTCAAGTAGTTGTACTGTGCAATCAACAGTGGTGCTTTACCAACACTCTCAGTCTTCAAACTTGTCAAAATAGAGCTGTGTCCAAATATATATCGGCTGTTTGAACGTACGCCCGACAACAAAATCGATACAAACGCTAGAACTGATTTATTTTCGACTGGTCAAAAGAAAGTACATAGGACGTCATTCAAGGAGAACCCAGAGCCTAAAAAAATGCGATCACAGTGCTTTCGCCATGAACTCTCGTACTGAATAGTTCGCCACACAGTCAGTTGCAAGCAGAAAAAAGATTACCTTTCCTGTGCAGCCTATCTTTTTCTGCCTCCCACGTACATTTTGGGGCGTTCTACAGATTTTACAGGTTCTACAGCAACATATGTTCAATTTACAAATCGACATGAATTTCGCACTGATGACGTGCCTTCGTAGTTAATACAGCCTTCTCTTCCGTTCTTCCGTCTCCGTTCTTGCTTTTCGCAGGGTCCAGCTTGGTTCGCCTGTGACCTGTCTCTTGCGCTGACACCTGTCATGATGCTTATTCAGCGAAAGCGTTTAGTCCTTCGGTTGACTGCACCGATCCTGTGTTTCTACGTGTTCCTCCGAACGAGATATGATATATGAGCATGCCCGAGCTGAAGGGTCATTCTTTCCCGCTCCTCAACTCGGGAAACAGCAGCAATGTCACAAAGCTTATGCCACGGATACTGTTGTGGACCCCCCTTCTATGGTCATTGGTACAGCACACTGAACGACACAAGAGTCGGGGAAGTTTTAATGGCCAACTGTCCGTCGAACTGTACCATCACCAACGATCCGTGTCTCGTAGGATACAGCGACGCCGTCGTCTTTTACGCGCACAACATGGATATGGATAACCTTCCACCGAAGCGCTTCAACTGGCAGAAATGGGTCTTCTCCTTGACGGAATCACCGCCACACACGCACTTAGAAGACTTCAACCACAGGTACCACATGTTTAACTGGACCATGACGTACAGGAGAGACTCTGACATTGTCGATCTATGCCATCGGGTAACAGCTCGCGACAGAAACTCTACCCTCCCTAAGGTTGACTTGAAAGCCCTGTGGAAGTCTAAGAACAAGACCGCCGTCTGGATGGTGAGCCACTGTGTCACCGAAGGCGCAAGGGAAGTCTTCGTCGCCGAACTGAGGAAATACGTGGATGTAGATGTGTACGGCGAGTGTGGAGACTACGAGTGTGGAGACTACGAGTGTCCCAGGTCCCGAGGCGATGCGTGTTACGTCGACTTCGAGCGGACGTACTTTTACATGCTCGCTTTCGAGAACTCCATATGCGTGGATTACGTCACCGAGAAGCTTTTCAACCCACTCGATCACTACCTCGTACCGGTTGTGTTCGGTGGTGCGAATTACAGTGAAAGAGCACCGCCCCATTCGTACATCGACGCACTTTCCTTCGAGTCACCCGAGAGTCTCGCCGAGTACCTCAGAGAACTGTCGGATAATTACACGGAGTACGTGTCTTACTTCAAGTGGAAAGAGAGCTACGAGATTAAGTGGGAGGACGAATTCTGCAAGCTTTGTGCAAAACTGCACAACCGAGCGGAAGTTCAGCGGGCTTCGTCGTACTACAACATAGGATCGTGGTGGTTTGGCAAAGGAGGCCAGTGTCGGACTTGGGATCGAGTAGAACGCACTCTTCTGTCACGCGAAGACAGGGAGAAGCGTGGGCAGTGGCGCCTTAAGTACAGTCACTGGCTACAGCGGCCGAGCACCGGAAATTTGACCAATCAAAGCACCGACGACACGCGCGCTTGATGATGCAGTGTTGAAGGTGACTGCAGGGAGCGTCTCAGTAGCAATAAAAGGGACCTTTCTT
>JALIZH010012322.1:0-24176 GCA_030522465.1 Rhipicephalus appendiculatus | reverse complement strand
CTTGCCTGGTTCTTCTTGGCCCCGCTATGGCCCCGCTAGATGGCGCCACCTATCCAGCATGTCAGGCATGTCTAGGTCACTCTAGGCATGTCAGGGGCTTTAGGCCTCTCACGTTTACTGCTTCGGCTTGCTAGGTCACACTATACTCGGGGACAACTTTCTGTGGCAATGAAGGGAAGGCTACAGAGCCAAAGTGGGCGTGTGCCACCGCTGAAGAATATAATCCCAGAAATGCGTCCGTGTTTTCCGCGGGAAAGTCATAAAAAACAACATTACTTTATTTTCTACGGGATGCTGTTTATGAAGAGATGCTGCACGCACCAAGGAGATATTCGTATTTGTTTTACTTTATGCAGTGCCATCTCGCGTTTTTGCCCGTCTGAAAACGTCGCACGTTTTACGTGCACCTCAGAGTCAAAATGGAGTCTTCGTCTTTAGGTGAGCGCTCGTCGCCCTCCAGCTATTCCGACGACTCGCCGAAGGAGCTTGTGTCGAATTTCACTCACAAATCGCTGTCTAAGCAGACGCAGCAAATTGTATGGAACGTTGTTATTCGAACGCGGCCGTCATTCGAAACGCGAGCCTCACCGGACTACTTGGCGGAGGAGTACATGTGCAGTAGCTCCGCCCCCCGTAGCTTTCCCTTCATTGCCACAGAAAGTTGTCCCCGAGTATAGCTCCGGCAGTCCTGCTGAAACAATTAAAGTGATCGCTCGCACTTCGGCTTATTACTCGGCCTCGGCGTCTGGAGTCTCCTCAAAGCGGATATCGCGAGTAGCCACGAAAGAAGGCGGATTTGCGAGATAGGGCCGAATACGTGAAGCCTATCCGACGAGTAGTTTACGTTCCGTAAAAGTCTACGTTCCGTAAAGAAACGCGCATGCGCAGATTCCTTCCGGTATCCGGTAACACGGTAACGTAAAGATGTATACGTACAAGCTAAAAGCCCCTAATGACGCGAACGCTACGGAGCCGGATCGCGCGAACGCTACCGCTAATGAATATAGCCACACAATTGCGGCCGTGCTGCTTGAGAAGTGAAACCCGCCACGGTCGTCTACTGGTTATGGTGCTCGAGTGCGCACCCGGAGGTCGCAGGATCGAATCCCGGCAGCGGCAGCCGCATTTTCGATGGAAGCGAAAATGTTTGACAGCCGTGTGCTTAGATTTTGGCACACGTTTTCGAACCCCAGATGGTCGAAATTTCCGGAGTCATTCGCCATGGCGTCCCTCAGAATCATATCGTGGTTTTGGGACGTAAAACCCCAACAATTATTGTATTATTACACGAGGAATGAAACGAAACTTCCTTAGTTTCTACAGGAGCTCTTTCAGATAGGATGAAGCAGACACCAATTATATTTGCGCAAAGTTAGACATTGTCTTTTCGCGCATTTGCAGGAGTGAAAGTCGCGCCTCTCTCGTGTACCTCAAAAGCTAAATGACGTTGGCATCTTCAGGACTTATCGACGTAAATTGAATTTATTGACGTAAAATAATTTACAAAAATACAATATTGTAATTAATGCATCTGAATCCCTAGCCTAAGGCTAGTTGGGCTTCATGAATGCATTGACATCACACAGTACTAAGTGTTACAGGGACTTTTAAGTGTTACAGGGAGTGCCAATCTTTCGCTTCATTTCTTAAGGAAAAGGATAGGCGAAGTGTTGATAAAAAAAATGGAATCTGGGAGATGAATTCTAGCATGAAATCGCTGAAAGCTTATCCCAACGAGGGAGTCGCCGACAATAGAAATAGTAAAGCTCTTTACGGTGGATGACTAATTCGGTCAGAATGTACAGATTGTGAGCATGTCACGCATTTCCTCGTTATCTTTGCATGATCATCATCCCAGTGAGCCTCTTAATTATCGCTCGCCAGCGTGTTATGTGCCCTGGACTACGTCCCGTCTTCGTGTGCTTGTTGATAATCGCCTTGATCCCTCCATGACGATAATAAATTTGTTCAGGGCCGTGTTTCACGTGGCCGCTTCTTCTGGCGCGTGCGCAGCTGTCAAGTGACTCGACGGAAAACAGGAAGGTGATCTTACGTCAGGTATACTTCCGTGACACCATGGCGGGCATCAACGACACCTGGGTGATCCCGTTCTTGCCGGCTTGGGTGTACCTGAATGGCAGCGTGAAGCGGCTAGAGCGCCGACTGCTCATCGGAGACATCGACAAGACCCTCGAGTACGTATACAAGCGGAAACCCAACACACTATAGGCGTATCGTGTAGCGAGTGACTAAATTCACTGTAACCGAGCATATGTACAATCACGCGTGGGAATGTACATGAAGTATGCGAGCCGCGGTGGTGTAGCGGTTACGGTGCTCGACTGTTGACCACAAGTTCGCGCGTTCAATTCCGGCCGCGCCGGACGCATTTTCGTTGGAGGCCAAAATGCTAGAAGCCCGTGTACTGTGTGATGTCAGTGCATGTTAAAGATCACCAGATGGTCGAAATTTCTGGAGCCCTCAACTACGGCGTCCCTCATAATCATATCGTGGTATTCTGACGATAAACCCCCAGATATTATTATTTTTAATCACTCATGCGAATGTACATGACGTATTATCCAGCGAAGCTCTAAATGGAACACCTAGTTCATTTTGTGGCGTCCATCCACGCCCGCCAACGAACAAAAAAAACGTGACTTCCTCCGAGGGAGTGACGACGACATGTAATAATAGCGTCACCCTGTGATGTCATCTTGACTTTATAGATTCTCAAGTTTACCGATGTCACATGATGACGTCATCAATTGACATCGTCGATCGGTCACAGCTCGGCCAATCCCGCAGGCAGCGCAACCGATGAGTCGATCCCAGAGGCCGTACGGAAGACTTACGCGGATCGCTAGGCCTTTCGCACGTGTTTCGCCGCGTCTGGGCGCCGCGGTGGAGCAGTCATGCGCGGCAAGGAAGGGTCGACCGCGTATGATCAGAACGCCCGAGGATCAGCGCGCTCGTGAAGAACAGTGAAGACAGCCGAGGCGGAAGTGCGCCCTTCAGCGGCGCCGGTCATCCATCACTAAGTAAAATGGCTCCAACTTATTGAGAAAAAAAAAATTACGTGTCCTCGGCTGCGCATATAAGACATAGTGGTGCTAGCTGGCTTAACTGCCTGGGATGGCAACTCAGGGAGGAATTTGCGGTTTCGCTAAACACTGAGGACCCTTAGCGTAAACTCCTGAACGCACACAGTCCGCTAGCACCTGGTTGTTCAGCGTCGTCCACCTACATCGCACGCTGACGGAGCGAGCGCAAAGCAGCGCAAGCGCGCGTATGTCCTACTCGCAAGGGATCCCGCCAGGTGGCTGCTGACCTGTCAGAGCGAGTTCGCGCATGCGAGTATGAACAAAAGTAGAGTAGTGGAGAGAGGAGGGAATGGTGCACTGCGAGCGACGTCAACGAGAACACTTCGAAAAGCACACGCTACGCGCTTGACGCGCGCGTGACGTTACCTCAGCGGAGCGCACACTGGTGCAGGCGACGCCAACGAGCGCGCGCGATGCGACAACCGCCACGGGAGCGGGGGGGAACAGCACACGCAACACGTTGGCGCAGTGAGTGAAAACAAACACTTGATCTAAATAATTGCGACGAAAGATACCTGATTCTTTGTCCTCAGCGTTAGATGGGATTAAGCGATGACAGATTATGCCACTTATTTCTTGCCGTCCCAGTAGAGAGGTAGTAAAAAGTGACAATTCGGATGGAACCGGACGGTCTGGACTGTTGGGGGGACCGTCATGTTGCTGTACGTCATCGTCGCTGGGGTGGCTATTATGGTTTCCAGCCGGTAATTGCTACAATAATTCAGAGTATTCGAAGTGCATGCGCGGAGGGCCTAACGTACCACGAATCGCCGTAACTCGTCATGCAAGAAGCACAGTTAGAACCATTGTATCTCGTTGATAATGAAACTGTTACGCCCAGAATTATATCACATGTTGCGCAAGGGTACTGCTTGTCAGGGCTGCAAGCTGGTTATGAGATGGAGTATAGTGTCGCCTACAGTTACACGGTTGAGGAATCAATCAATTAATGAAACAATTGATGATTGTGGCATTGCGTGTGGAAATATGAATATTGAGACGTGCTGGTGAAGAATAGAGGAAGAGGAGGATGAAGCTGACCTGGCTCGCCCCGTTACAATAGGATCCCCCCGTTACAATAGGAAAAAGTTTAGCGCAAAATGACACAAGGACGAGAAGGGAGGACACAACATAATGGCTGTTCTCGTCCTTGTGTCATTTTGCGCTAAATTTTTTCCTAATGTCTTACCAACAAGGCCGAATTTCTCCCCTTGTGCACCCCATTACAAGATCGGCCACCACGGTCAGGAAACTAAGCTGAGTCTGCCAGCTCAGGAAACGGCAAAGTTCCCATAGGGGGGGTCGCATTCAATTCCATTCCACTTTTCTTTCCTTTCTTTTTTTTTTTTTTTTTTTTTTTTTTTTTTTTTTTTTGCAGCAACTATGTTGGGCATACTCGCGTTTGTTTATATACCCCTGTCCTATAGGACAGATAGCTTGGACGTTAAAGTGGAATGGAACGAATGTAATTTTTGTGCAAGTGCGACAAACGTGTCCCATTTTCCTGTTCTCTGCCTGTTTCCATTGTGTTCCGCAATCGCACATTTTTATTGCGATGACAATGTGAAGGGTGCACTCGAAACAAATTTTTGTTGCCGCTTCATGTTCCGCATAAATTTCAAATCGATAGCATCGCCCCACGAGTGTATGTTCCATGCGCGATTGAAAGCGTGCGAACACTGCCAACGAAAGCGGCTCAAGCAGAGATGAAACGCGCCGGTCTTCTCTATCGCGCGAAAGGCGCATGGACGGGTACCGCAGGGTGGTTACATAGCTCGGGCTGAAAGTGCGTACGTTGACCGGTCGGGCACGGTCGCGCGCGTCGTATCTTTCGAGATCAGTAGACGGATCATACCTAGAGGGAACCCAAGCTCAAGTTTGGGCGTGACGCTCGCGCGGCCGAGTTATTCATTACTGGGGATAGACGCTTGTAGCGTAGGCGGTTTGTCGCGGGATTTTGCAGAGGCGGCGGCAAGGACCCATGCACGCATGCGCTCTTCATTCGGCCCAGAGCACTGCTAGTCATCAATAGTTACATTGTGACGCACCAGAGATGCAATCCCGAAGCTCTGCGCGTGCGAGGAAGTGGGGGGCGGCAGCGTTGTGGCGAAAGGAGCGCCGTGGATATTCCCAGTTTCGATAAGAGCAGTGGCGCCGCTGGACGTTGCTTTGGTAGCCTATGTACCGTCAACCACGAAAGTTAACGGACCACGCGAGTGCGTGCCAAACTTCCTGTCCGCGCCACCTAGCGGTGCGCCATCTACCATCGACCACAGTGCTAGGCCCGAAACGGGTCTTCTTGTTAATCACCCCCATTTCAATGTTCTACTGCCCCGTAGCGCATTGTTAGTTCACCGTATTCACGCGAAGCGCTTATCTGCAGTATGACCGTCACATTTCTGCTTTGATAGCAGGATCAAAGCTATCACGGCGTGCCTCGAACGGCGTTTTGTTGGCTAGGTATCACCTTGTGATTAAGAATGCGACTGATAAAAGTTATGCTCACATAGACAACTCTCGATGCAGAGACACGTAGATGCAGATGCCAAATAGCACGTCACGTTAAAAAGTGAAAGGTGAAAATTATTTGTACCCAGTCAGAAAAGAGACAGGCCGTATATTAAGGGAGGGATGCGTCTCGGGCGCTGCGGTGCTGTCGATCGCCGCTAACGTAGCGGAAATGTCGCGAAGAAGCTTTTGGCCACGCGCTTGCGTGGTCCGTAAACTTTCGTGGTCGACTGTACGTACAGTGATGTCATAGCAAAGTTTGCGTTGGAGCCACAAACTTCGCTCGTTGAAGCGGCCGCGTTTCCTTACTACACCACATACGTCCGCCCACAGCTTGAGTATGCGTCAGCGTTGTGGGACCCCCACCTTATTACATCAACCCAAAGCATAGAGTCAATACAAAACCGCGCTGCCCGTTTCATTTTATCTAATTATCACAGAAAATCCAGCGTAACCACCATGAAAGTATTGTTACAACTTCCTTTACTTGCTGTTAGCAGGAAACATTCTCGTTTGTCTTTATCAAAAGATTTACTATCATAACCCACACATGTCTTGACTGTTGATAAACGCCCCATCTCTCAAATCAGCGCGTCTCGACCATCATCAGAAGGTTCAGGTGCCCAAGAATAACACAATTACCCATTGAGTGTCATTTTTTCCCAAGACATTCTAGAGAATGGAACCAGCCTCCCGGCTCTATGACAAGCATTCAGGACCCCATACATTTTGAAAATGCATTTTTTAACTAATTAAACACCTACATTTGGCCTTTTGTGAAATTTTATCTCTTTGTTGTACTACTGCGAGTTGCCTTGTGTATGTATTTACTATGTGTATTAATATGTGCTTTTTAGGTTATGTACTACTGGTATGTTGTGTAACTCCTGTCAAGTTCTATATTATTATTATTTACCTATTATTAGACTGATACATGCATACATGATAGCCGTTCCCCTCTGTAATGTACTGAGTACCTTGAGGGTAAAATAAAATAAAATAATAGTAATAATAATAATAATAATAATAATAATAATAATTGATAATAATAAGTACAGGGTTTAGAACTACGCCAGGGCCTAAACAAGAACAACATTAGCGCCGGATTTAGCGCGGGATTTAGAGCTACACGAAGGCCTACACAAGATGTATATTAGCACTACATCAACCGCAGCATTAGCAATGGATTTCTTTCTGCCTGTGACCCCTCTCCCGCGCTTTCCAGCCTCGGGCCAGTGCAGCAAGGGCGCGCTGCTGCCCTTCTTCAACGTGGCGTCCCTGTCACGCGTCCTCTACGACTCGTACACGTGGGGCCTGGTGTTCGCGCTGCTCGACAGTCCCCAGTTCGTGGTCATGCCCGTCGTGAACCGTGCCTCGCTGCAGCAGGACCTGGGCGCCTTCCTGCGCAACGGTGACGTGGGACTGACGCTCTACATAGCCGGCATCCGCTACATCTGGCGAGAGACCAGCCGCGCCGTTTGGAGATCCTTCGCATTGTGAGCGGCGCGAACGCGTGGCCTCCGCGATGGGCGACCGTCTTGGCGCCCCCCTTATGGGTGATCTTGGAGGCTGCAGAAAGCATGCAAAAAGCTTCCCCATCGCCCGCTAAAGGGGACGATGTGTGGATGCGAAGCAGCGGGGAGATGGTTAGCTTGAGCGGGAGAAACATCGCCGCTCTCGTTTCGCGGCAGCGGCCCGGGCGCTCATCGCGGCGCTGCACAGGAGAGAGAATGAGGCGCGCTCCGTCATTTTCATACCGCGGAACTACCGTGGTGCTCCCAGCGGAGTATGCAGCTGCCGCACCACCTGTCGCGCGCGCCGCTCCGTAGAGGAATCCTAGAGGAGAGGACGCGGGGAACCGTAGGAGATGAGAGAGAGGTGACGCGCATGCGCTGTGGGGGGTGTGGGACGCGGGAACCGCTCCGGTGAGTAGAGGATTCCTAGAGGAGAGAAAGGGTGTGAGCGTAAGAGAGAGGGGAGAGGACGCGCGTGCTCTGTGGGGATGTCGGACGCGGGCGCCGCTCCGTAGAGTAGAGTATTCCTAGAGTAGAGAAAGCGGGTGAGCGTAGGAGAGAGGGGGAGAGGACGCGCATGCGCTGTGGTGATGTCGGACGCGGGCGCCGCTCCGTAGAGTAGAGGATTCCTAGAGTAGAGAAAGGGGGGTGAGCGTAGGAGAGAGGGGGGAGAGGACGCGCATGCGCTGTGGGGATGTGGGACGCGGCCACCGCTCCGTAGAGTAGAGGATTCCTAGAGTAGTGAAAGGGGGTGAGCGTAAGAGAGGAGAGAGTTTATTTCGCCATCAAAAACTAAATGTGATAGCCGAGGAGCCCGCGGTAAAATCTATCTTTCGATCGCTTGACAACGTCGTGGACACCTATCGCGCTTGCGCAGCCGGAAACACACAAAATGAAGTGAAATCAGATGATCGCGCACGATAGTAATGCGAGACAAGAAAGAACGGACGGGCGGCTGCATGACAAAGCAGTGCAGGAGACAATTCACATCTGACATTTCGCGTATATGGACAAATCGAGAGCATGTATACTATATACGTCACGGGAATCAGTGTCTGCGTCACGAAAGTGTGCAAGAAAGACGAGAAACACCAGGCGAGAATGTGCTCGTTTTTTTGTATTTTGACAGGCTGGTGAGGGACCCTTTAAGGGTAACTGACTGGATTCCAAGAGAAGGCAAACGAGTGAGGGGGAGACATAAAATTATGTGGGCAGATGAGATTAAGAAGTTTGCGGGTACAACGTGGCCGCTGCAAGCACAGAGCCGGGTTGATTGGCGGAACGTGGGAGAGGTCTGTGCCCTGCAGTGGGCGTAGTCAGGCTGATGATGGTGATGGTGACTCCTTTAAGCAAAATGTCAAGCCTTGCCTTCCAATAGCACCTTAGATACAACCAATGAACCCAGAAGACAATGAAGTCAATGGAAGCATAGGTGACATCATTTGTTGCTTTTACCTGCAGTGCAATGATTACCACCCAAATTGAGAGGCAATAACGTAGACGTAAAGGAATCATTTCCATCGGAGGGATCCGAACACAGAACCTTCGAATTACGCGTCCGATGCTCTGCCAACTAAGGTACGTCGTCCACTTCGTTGCGCATACATGTGCGTTTAAAATCTCTCGAGTACTGGCCAGCGCCAATCGTACCATAATTTGAAGGTTCGGGGTTTGGATCTCGCCAAGGGAACAGGTGCTTTCTCATCCGATTTAATCTTTTCCAATTTAGGTCGCAATGACTGCACCTCAATTAAAAACAACAAATATTGCCCCTGATATTTTCCTTTGCATTAATCGTCTGTTCATGTCATTGGTTATGTCTTACATCGAGAGGATCCTCTTCGAAAAATTGCCCTTTTTTGTAAGTCGACCTTATATAGTGATGACCAACCCGCTATGCGGGGAGCTGGGCTTGTTTGTGTAGGTCCCCCCGAAAGTAAAACGGAGCATGCGATCTGTGGCCAAGCTAAGTAATGCTGCATGCTAGCGCGCTCTATCAGAGAAGCGGTTCTTAATTTAAAAACAGAAATGAAGACGCTGTCTTCAGGCACATTTCCGTTTATAAATAAAGAACCACCTCTCTGATAGAACGCACTGGCGTGCAGTATTGGGTAGTTTGGTCACAGCTCGCGTTCTCCGTTTTACTTTCGGGGCACCTGCACATGATTAAAAAAAGCTCGAAAAACCACAGGACACACATTAAGGTACCCACAGCGCTGACTCCCAACAGTTTTTTATTGCGATAGCAGTTATATGGACACTGTCGGCTGGTTTTCGCCGTCGGTGTCAGCGTCGCCGTCGCCGTCATGTCTCGTATATGTATATGTATCTATATATTTATAAAAGCCACAAATAAAAATAATTCAGAAAAATGTTTCCGACGTGCGGCATCGTAAGAGGGACCTCTCGCTCTGCAGCGAGCGGCGCTAACCGCTGAGCCACGAAAGCGCCCGTCCTTCAACTTTCAAACGGCGAGCTATTTATATACAGCGTGTTTTAAGCATTACCAGCGAGGTGGCGCAAAGGGCGTGCTCGGCGGGGCTTTAGGTCGGCGCCCCCCATCGTCGCGACGCGCGCTCTCAGGCGCTCCTCTCCGGCGCGTACTTTGCCCGGTGGGGGGTAGACACCCGTGCGCGTGCGCGCTTATCTCGCGGTCGGGAGAATAGTCTGCCTTAGGCTTTCGCCGGAACGATTGCGTTGTAGTTACCAAGCGCACGAAGGTCACTTCGCTCGCTGCAGTCCCCCCGTTTGCGAAAAGAGCACGCTTTTCAAACACAGCGAAGTAACAACTGTGACACTTGTTAGTTCGCGCTCGTCTGTACCTGTGAATACGTTTCATGCGTCGTTTTTGTTTGAGCAGCGCGTTAAGTGTCGAGCTGTGAACGTTGTTAGTTCTCTCTCGTCCTGTGCGTGTTGTTTTCATGCGTCATGTGTGCGTGAACAGCGCGCTGCACGTTTCGACCTGCTTGCCATTCGTCGCTTGACATTCCAATTTGTTGCAATCGCATTCATTGCTTCGCCTTGTGGTGAAACTGTGACTTTTTTATTGTGACGACAATGCAGTGCCAATAAATACTCAAAATAACCCCTCCCACAGTACCGCCTCAAGGGACATAGCACAAACATGGCAACAGCACAACTAAGACAGATAATGAAAACCGTTTACGTAGATACTCGAGTTCCTCGGGCAATAATGCGATTGACGGGGTGCTGACACAGTTGTTCCCCCACTGCGCAATCTGATACTGCACAATCTGATCAACCCGCTGTGCTTGCATGAATGCGCAGGGAGTACCGGCACATCAGGGACACGGCATCCGCGATGCCCCTGGCACAGCTTGACAGTGTTGTCGGCAAAATCGCTTCCTGGCACAAACCGGCAAACATGAGCAAGGACAACGTCACCTTCGACATGGACACTGGGCCCTTCTACGAAGAGGTGCTGTGCCTGGCCTCGGGAAGCAGGAACTGCACAGAGCCGGACGACTTCAAATTAGACGAGTGGAGCTTCGACATATGACCGTCCGGCCCTTTCCTCAAACGCTCCGGGGCGTGACGAAAGACTTGGCGACGCCCTCGGTCTTGAACACAAACACTGCTGTTTGGTTCCCTACGTAGACTTCGAAAGAGATGCAACTCTCGCGACTTGTTTCTTTATGTATCGTTTCTTCGTCTTATTTCTCGCCCAGTGAATATTTTTTGCGGCATGTGAATCATTGCAAACACGTTAATACCGGAGTTTTTGGTAGTCGCGTTTTAACACGACACTTCGCAGCAGTGACTGTGGTAAAAAATCCCCCCTAAAGCCCCAACTGCGCTCCCTTTCCTAAACGATCATAGCCTATACCAAATCAAGAAGATGACGCAACTTAGCTCCTGATGTATCGTTTCTTAATCTTATTTTTAGCTAAGGATTCATTGTAGCGTATTTGTATCGAAGAGCCCGGTGGATATTTTTTGTTGCAAGTGCATTATTGCAAACACGTTGCTAATTACGAACGCAGCGAATTCATTAATGCCCAATTTCTAGTACTCGCATTTTAACACGAAATTTCGCAGCATTGCCTGTGCTTATAAAACCTCCATAAAGCCATCTGTACTCCCTGTCTTCCTATCCTAAAGGATCATAGCTTATACGAAACGAAGTAGACTACGACGGCTACAATGCCAAAATAAAGAATACACTAGTGGTAAACATATCCGGACGGACAACATTAATATTCTATCAAGCGTCACCCTGGTGAACCCTAATATTATTCCACTTCATGGTCTGACGGGTTGCCGTACATGGCGTATGCCGTACATGGCGTATGCAAGAGAGCGTTCTCAATACGGAGAGTCATCTTTTTGACTGCGCATGGTACTTGCCTATATAACGGGAAAGTAATTTCTGCGGAAAGCAAGTTACAAACGCCGGCAGAAATAGTACGCCCAGAGCGCTTAGCTGTGTGATAAATTTCGCGTCAAATTTAAAGCTGCGCTTTAAAATTTCGCTCGAAAATTAAAGGTATGTACCTGCAGATACCGATTTTTCCGATTCAACGCAGCGGCGTTCTCGCTGTGTCTTCCGCGCTATATGTGTATATATGTGCTAACGAAATAAAAAAAAAGTATGAAAAGTGACGTGAGAAATAATGGATTTCTTCAGGAAATTTTTTCGGTTACATTGATGAGGTTTTAATTTTAATTTAATCGGTTACTTTTTGAAGTGAAGAAATTATAGTTGTGAAAGGTTACATTTTCCAGTAATGCGTCCAAGTCTTTTTTTTTTTTTCTTGCGCTTACGTGCACGGCGTATTTTCAGGTCATCGTTACGCGACGATAACCATGAACTTATTCTTGTGGCACGCCGCGGTGGTGTAGCGGTTAGGGTGCTCGGCTACTGACCCGAAAGTCGCGGGTTCGATCCCGGCCGTGGCGGTCGCATTTCGATGGAGGCGAAATGCTAGAGGCCCGTGTACTATGCGATGTCAATAGGCTACACAGTGCACAGGCATGTAGGCCTACTGCCTGTAATAAGCCCCCCCGTTCTTTGTTACCTGGCTGTCTACATAGCTCGACCGCAACTGTTAACTAGACCATGAAGAGCGCGAAGAGCAGGAACGAAGCACCCGCTGACGCTATAAAATTCGTTGTACCTTTGTTCACGCGCAGTGTATTGAATAGAGCGCAATATTGATATAGCTTTTTACTTCGCATTAGGCCTACTGGATTTTTCTGCAGTCTAACTGCTTGTAGATTCTGTTCATGTCCAACTGTTCTGAATTTCTCATACGTCAACCTGCTTGGTTCTAGGACTTCAGCTTTCCCTGACAATGAATGAATGGATGAAAGGCGCCTCGTCCACTGCATTGCTGCTTCTGTGGGCGCAACTGAACGCGATGCCTACGCTTTGAGTTTCCAAGACGTGCGTGTCACCCCGAACCCTTTTCTAATAATGTCCAATACTGCGAGCGGGATAAGCTTCGCGCAGACATGTGTACGACAGCGCATGCGCGATCTTCGTACAAAGCTGCGTGACACTCGTATCCCCGGGGCGCACCGCAATGTCGCTCGAGGCGCGGTGACAGCGGCGAGATTAATTATTTTGTCCGGAAAGCCACCGCCAGCTCCCCATCTAGTGCCTGTGGGTGGTATAAGGGCTTCGCGGAACACGACAGCCAGACAGGCTGCGGTCGATGGGAGCACCACGGCTGGAGATGGGACAAAACAAAGTGTCGCTGGCTTTCTGCGCTGGACGTCCCCAGCGGTGTGGTCGAAAGAGCGAGTGTCAAGTGGACGCTGAGAGCTTTCGTTGTGTCTCTGTCCCAGGTTTCTCAAGACTCCAACCATGGTGACATAGTATCATGTACCTGTTATTTCTGTCGCTGATATAAGCTGGACTTTGTTTAGTACAGAGGAACTGTGCCCAATGAGATACCTTCGCTATATAGGAGGCATTTCAAACTCACATGAGCTAGCGGTCTGGAGTCACAAAATTTACTCTCCTGCCAGGGCCGGGTCGGTGAAGAATATTGGAGGGGGGAGGGCGTTGAACAAAATATCAGTTTTTGTTGCAATTTGAAAGAGGGCCTCTGCCATATTTCATATATGGGTACATTCTGAAGGCCACTTGAAGTCACGTATTGAAAAACATACAGATTGTGATCGCCAGAATGACTCCAGAAAGAATGTATATGGGATGAAAACAGTCATGTGCGGTCCGGGCCGATAGCGGGAGGTCAGCGCGTTCGAGACCTCTGCTGTATAGCAAGTGAACAACTGGCAAACAACGCGGTCAAATGGTTTGCTGACGCCTGTAGTGAGGACAACATTGCGTTCAAGTGGTAGCCGCGTGAAATTAACGCTTACTATCCATCCTCCCAGCAGACAACGTAGACAGAAGTGTGAGTTTGCCACATCGGCTGTGCTTGTCATCTCAACGCAAGAGGAATGGGGTGTGATGAAGCGCAACGAAGACTGTTGGACGAATTTCTACGGCATGACACTCTCTGACGAGGTTGTATATTATATGGACAGCTTGCGTACCACGACCTTTAGGAAGATTTCGATGTGCTCAGGAAATGAAATCACGACGTGTATGAAGCCAATAATAAAACCTAGGGCTCTACGTGCCAAAACTATGCTATGATTGTGAGGCACGCCGTTGCTGAGGGCTCCGGAAATTTTGACGATTTGGTGTTCTTCAACGTGCACTGACACCACACAGTACACGGGCAATAGCATGTCGCACCCGTCGAAATACGGCCGCCGCGGCCGTGATGGAACCCGCGACCTTATGGGCGGCAGCCGAGCACAGTGACCGCTACACACCACCGCGGTGGACATACCCGGAAGTGGGGCTCTATAAGCACGAAGTCACCATGTTTATTAAATGCGAAGCATTTCTTTGCGTTTCTATCTATCTATCTATCTATCTATCTATCTATCTATCTAGATATCTAGCCACCTACGTCTGGG
This sequence comes from Rhipicephalus appendiculatus, assembly GCA_030522465.1. NCBI lineage: Eukaryota > Metazoa > Arthropoda > Arachnida > Ixodida > Ixodidae > Rhipicephalus > Rhipicephalus appendiculatus. Next base: position 10,090 of record JALIZH010012322.1, on the reverse strand, counting down.
TGCTCGCGTGATCGCCTCCTTAACTTGGGGTAGACCAAAATCAGTGTGGGAAGGTAAGGGGGGTTTGAAGATTGACTGTCTGGTCATCACATGAATCATGTGAAAATCCCTTTGCATACGACGCCAAACCCTTTCCTCCAGACACGTGTGGCACGTCATGTGCTTTAATATATGTGCTTTAATATATGCTTTAAACATACCCGTATACCACAGGCCGCGGTACGCGATATGAGCCTCAGGTGTTTGACAATTTATATCTACCGAGAAACGGCGTGAACAGACATTGGTAATTTAAATGCGAGGGCGTCAAGAAAAACTGACATCGGCAGCGTTGATCCGACGAATGCAAAGAATATATGTTATCGGCCCAGCAGGAATCGAACCCAAGCATTCTGCGTGGCAGTCAAGTATTCTACCACAGAGCCACGTCAGATCTGGGAACTCCTTTGGAATAATACCCTGTGCAGTCGTAATGTTGGTGAAACGTCAATTGTGGTTGCAGTGCTGCCTATCTAATTTTATAAACAATACATATGTACTCCAATAATACAGGCGTCACGTCGGGTTAGCACCAGTTGTTCTTAAGTGCCATCCACTCAAGTTTGTCAACGTAGCACTATCCTGGGTTACCATCCTCGCAAACACAAGCCCTACTTTTCAGCTTACCATTTCTGGTGTTGGTAATACCCATGTTAGTCTTGGGATCGTTCCACAACTGTAAACAACTGGTTATATAAATCATATGCGACTGTTGAACATACGTGTCTCTGCGTATAGCATTTGTACATATGTTTAGCATCATTTCGTAAAGTTTCGCTCAACAAAAAAAATTACACCACTGTCGCCTTCTCTCCGCGTGCTTCGCATGACATCAATTCCCATGGTACGTGGGATCTGCCGAATTGTTGAATTACGACTACATTAAGACTTTTCTATCTTGCCTGATGGGAAGCGGCGCTAAATAAATGCCGCTCGCTTCAAACCATTTATGGCAGCTAAAGCAGCATTCGTAAACACACCCCATATGTGGCACTTCAATATGCTGAGCTACTTAATTTGATTCGTGGATGCGCGGAAAGCTTATGATTCATTTAATTTTTCGCAAAGCAATAATGAACAGTTCAAACTGCTTCGTTCCGTTATTTACGTATCGAACAGGCGTCCTCTTCTCTTTCGATAATACGTGTGCATTTGCCACTTGCGCGAAGACATCGCCCGTTGTCGGCGCGTATACAGTAACCGTTCTCTTCACGTTCTATGCCGTATGGAGACAGCGGTATTGGTGGCACGGGGGTCACAGCGCTCCACTGCTAACAAAAAAGTCTGGAAGAACCCAAAAAAATCACGCCATATCCACGAAGTGAATGATGATGAGTGGGCGAAGCTCGATCGTTTTCATGCATGGCAGAAAGAGAATGTGTGGTCTGGAACGCGCTTATATTTCATGGTCATCAGCGTCATCGTCATCGTTATCACGTGTAGTGGGTACATTCCACTATACTGGAACGCGCTTATACTTCATCGTTATCACGTGTAGTGGGTACATTCCACTATACTGCGTCATCGTCATCTTTATCACGTGGAGTGGGTACATTCCACTATACGTGGCTACCTACTACTACTACTACTACTACAGAGGAGGGACAGACCCACACCCTAAGGAGCTTCGCCCCTAAAATCTGTAAAACTGGAAGTACGCGCGTTCGATACCCGCCATGGCGGTCGCATTGCTAAGCAGGCGAATTGCTAGAAAACCAGTTGTACTTAGATACTTAGATAGAGGTGCACCTTAAAGAACACCAGACAATCGAACTTTCCGGAGCCCTCCACTGCGACATCCCTCACAGTCATATCGTGGCTTTTGCAGGTAAAACCCCAAAAATCTAGCATTCCTGGGGAGGATCAAGCTTCGAGGAAAAACAAGCGGAAACGGAGCAACACGGTTAGAGATAGAAACAACTGGTATAAAAGTAAGGCTCCCTGGCTTCTGTGATTAGGAGCCCGTCATCCAATGCCCCACTGGCAATTGCAGCAATCGCTTCCCATGTCCAGTATGAAAGTAGCGCCTCCCACCACCAATTGACGAACATGCTTCGCAGAGAGCCTGCGTGACCCACGCACAAAGAGAAAACGCAACAGAAAATGAAACAAGCGACGCTGTCCTGAATTAACGGTCCTCGCCACGGAACGAACGCTAAGTGCCCCTGAGCGCCGCAAGCTTGTCGCGCTACATGAACAAAATAAACACACAAAAAAAGCAGAGATAACATTGGTCTTGTTGGTTCTAGAAGGCTCGGCCTGTACAGTACAACAAACGTTGAGAGTTGTTTACCTCATCCCCCCTCACTATGCGTTGGAGCCCTCGAGCTATGTTTACAAAATGCGCACGACATAGCCGGCTTCTTCGCTGTATATGCAGCAGCGCTGAAGCGTGAATATTTTATGTTAGCGCAATCGCCCAGTGTGCGTCGCATACCGTGCTCGCAAAATGGCGGCAAACACTCGCGTTTAGGCATGAGCGCAGCCGAGCAGGGCCTCGGTGCACTGCGACGCAATTTAGCTATGTCCCTAACTCCGGATAACTAATTAAGCCAGAGCAAACATCGGGGGGAACAACCCCCAATCAGCTTCGACTTTTCGCCATGTGCTTTAATATATGTGCGAGCTTTGGACAAGTAAAGCGTGCTTGATAACTAGCGCCCGATTATTGCGTTTATAAAGTTAATCGATATCCGATGTAACAAAAAAGCAAGGTTGAACATAAGCACATCAACATAAAGGCGCGCACGGAAGCGCACGCATGTCGCATGCGGTATATATTTCACTGTAATGTTTATCAGCTGGACTAGACAACCACGCTAGCCTGCCTGACGAGTGCGTACCCATTACAATCAATCTACATATGATGATGACAGCGTTATTTGCCTCATCAGACAAAAAATCCGGCGTTATAACTAAACGGTGCGCCCTCTACCTCCCCCCTCAAAAAAAAAAAAAAGAAAAAAAAGCACACGCACGCACGCAGCACACACAAACACACACACACACACACACACACACACACACACACACACACACACACACACACACACACACACACACACACACACACACACACACACACACACACACACACACACACACACACACACACACAAACACACACACACACGCGCGCACACGCACACACACAAACACACACACACACAAATTCCGTGACCGCTGAAGCAGGAGCTGCGCATTCACTTCGTCGTTGCGGTGTTCAAGATAAAAAATAACGAAATAATGGCATTCGAGAGAATAATGGCGTTCGAGAGAGTAATGGCGTTCGAGATATTTGATAGCGTTTCATGGGAACTAAGTGCCGGTGCCCGGATGGTATGAGAGCTGTTTCCTAATGCTTCGTATCTCCATAATGCGGTGGAACACACGTGGGAGAACTTCCTTTTCTGTGGAGCAGAGGTAGGTGGTGGAGTTTGACCAAATTCCGCGGCATATAGCTCCTATTAAATGCGCAGCATTTCTTTGCGTACTGTAAGCACTTTTGCGTTTCTATCTATCTATCTATCTATCTATCTATCTATCTATCTATCTATCTATCTATCTATCTATCTATCTATCTATCTATCTATCTATCTATCTATCTATCTATCTATCTATCTATCTATCTATCCATCTATCTATCTGTCTATCTATCTATCTATCTATCTATCTATCTATCTAGCCGCCTACGTCTGGGTGCTCTCCTGATGGCCTCCTGAACTTGGGGTAGACCAAAATTTGTATGGAAGGGTAAGAGGTATTGACGAATATGTCTGGCTGGTCATGACATGAATAAAGTAAAAATCCCGTCGCGTACGTCGTCAAACTCATTTCTCCTGACACGTGTGGCTCATACCCGGAATGCGGGTATGCGCCTCAGGACTTTGACAATTTATATCTACCCAGGAACGGTGAGAAGAGGCATTGGTAATTTAAATGCGAGAGCGTTAAGAGAAACTGACATCGGTGGCGTTGACACTGATAATTTAAAGGCGACAGCGTTAAGAAAAACGGACATCGGCGGCGTTGACGCGAGGAATACGAAAAATAGAAATCAGAGTCCCAGCAAGAATCGAACCCAAGCGTTCTGCGTGGTAATCAAGCATTCTACCACAGAGCCACGTCAGGTCTCGAAACTGCTTTGGAAGAACACCCTATGCAGGCGTAAAATTGGTGAAATGTATATTCTGGTTGCAGTGCTGGCTATCTAATTTTATCAACATTACATACGTACTCCTATGACGGAGGGGTCATGTTGGGTTAACGTCAGTTGTATACTTAAGCGCCCTCCACTGTAGTTGGTTTACGTAGCACTATGCAGGGCTACCATCCTTGCAAGCACAAGCTCTACATATCAGCTTACGGCTTCGGGTGTTGGCAATACCCATGTTGCTGTTGGCATCGTTACACAACTGCAAACAACTGGTTATATGAAACATATGCTACTTTTCAACCTATGTATGTGCGTGCAACACTCGTACATATCTTCAGCGCCATTTCATAACGTTTCGCTCAATGCAAAAAAAATTACAACCCAGTCACCTTACCTCCGGCTGCTTCGCATAACAACGATTCCCAAGGTACTTGGGATCTGCCCAATTTTTTTTTTTTTTGTGTGTCCCATACCAGCTAGGGGCTCTCCGTTGAGTGGGTAATTGTTGGCCGAGTAACTATTCGCAGAGTTACGGTATGTTAACGTTTCTTATTACTCTCAGCGTCGCAGTCACGTTGTGCAATTCTCCTATATAGTTCACCAGCTGCTGGTTAAGCTCAGTCTGGGTGGCTGAGGTCGCTTTACTCTATGTCCTAAATTCATAATGATGAAATTTTCTCCTGAAAAGGTAACTACATGTGCGCGGAGTTACTAATGACTTAGCGATAAGCAACCTCACTGTAACAAGCTGTCTTCCACCCGATCGCAGCATGGTGCTACGATGGAAATCCTCGTCGGCTTTTCAGGAATTTTCGGAAAACAACCCTTCGGAGTTGATAAGCAAAGGTCGTTGTCCTGCTGTGAGTTTCGAACCCGGGACCAACGCCTTCCCGGGCAGTACCTTAACGCTGTGTAAGCGATGCACAATGCTCACAGAGCCTCGGCCTGCAATGTGCGGCCGCATCAGCTAAACACCCCTCGTTAAATATGCCTTCCTTGCCTTTGTCCTTCGTTATGTTTACTCAATCAGTACACTTCAATGGGATAATACGCGCTGACATCGAAACAACTGTGCGCCACTTCTTTTAAGAGAGAGAGTGTGATTCGAAGAGGAAGAAGAAAATTAACGGATGCTATTTTCTGCCTCCCGTCGTGAGGGCACGGCTCCGCTCAAGCTTCAGGCAACAACGAATTTCATTTAACTAAGAATGCCACAAAAGATGGCAAAGTGCGTAGGAAATATGCACAAGGAATTTTTGAACACATACGCAAAAAAGAACGGGAGTACCAATATGTACTTCACGCTTATTGCCTAGCACTAGAAAACGGCTTTGTCGTAAGCGCGCGGTGCTATCGGCAGCACACGACGCGAACTCTTCTGACAGGTGAGGGAGAGAGAGAGAGAGCAAAAGCGAGAGAGAAAACTGGGAGCGCGAAAACTGGGATCCCGTGAATGGAATAAGCGCGAAAACTGGGATCCCGTGAATGGATTTAACGGCCGTCATGAGAGGTTAAATGAACCGTCGAAAAGTAGGGAACGAGATGGGACAGGCCTGTCGAGCGAAACGTTTGCAGACTTTATTTGTTTCCCTCTCTCTCTCCAGCTCATCGTCGAATGAGAGCAAAGTGCTTTTCTCTTGAAAGGACGAAGCTTAACCCACAAATTTTCGGCTCGTCCTCTTTCCGCTCGCATGGGCTAAAGAAGATTTAGAGTTGCTTGCGAAACGCGCGACCCCAAAAAAGTGTCGTAAGCGCCTTCAAAGTTCGCACCGCTGTCAGATTGCAAACGAACGTTGCCCTCTATACCTCTTGCACTTTCACATATCAAAAGAAGAGTAAACGGAAAGGGTCGAGTTGGAGATGGAAGGCTTAGTCGCTGGGTCCAGGCAACGGAACATCTTCCCCACGGGCACACCGCGTAGAGCCTTTCAACACGCTGGCCACAAGACGTTTATCCTGATTTCGACAATTTCTTTAACACCTTGGCCGTCCGAAGCTAGTTTACGTTCAGGCGGTGACACCGGATGATGGATGGCTCAGCGGGCAGTCCAGCCCTTTAGGGTGGGGGTCAATCTTTTTCGCCATTGAGTTTGCGTAACGCCAAAGAGACCTGCGTCACCGAAATGGTATCAGTGTGGGTCACGGTTCAGGGCTGCCGTCGTAAGGGTCCTGAACCAATTTTTTTTTCATGTAACCATCCGATGATCTCCATATTGGAGTGCATTGCCTCACGAATCGACTGCGCAAGAACATACTCCGTAAAGAGCGAGCGAAGTTACGTGATTTGTCGCACACTTCCTCTCTTCCTCGTCCCGACGGGCGCGCTGGAAGCTAAGTACGGACGCATGGCAGGGGAGAAGGAAGTTACGTCAGCGCGCGTCATAACCGTGACTACACGTGATGTAACGCGATCATCTGCAGTGATTAATGTGTGCTACTGTGGTTCTCTGTGTGATGTTACCAGACTACGGAGCGCGGCGCCGGTATACGTGGCGGCACAACGCGGCAAGAAGCGTATATGAACCAAATGATTTGTGTCAGTTATCAGCCAATAGCGTACTACCTGCTCTTCGACGTCAAACAGCAAGCGCCGGCAGCTCCGAAGAGAGTGAGCACAGGCCTCTGGGTGAAAAAAGGGCGCATGATTAAATGACAACTTGGCGCTCTGGTTCTAAACTCTGCTTGTCGCGCGCGACTGCGAAATATCGCTGATCTGTTCACAGTAGTCCCTGCTTTCCGGTGGATCTGTTTCTTCGCGAAGCCGGAGGGTTGGTTCATGACCGTTATAAGAGTTTGATGGTGTATATGTTCCTGAGTGAAACTTGTCTTGAACAGATTGCGTCGATGGTGAAACGAACCAGGGACGCCAACTTGAAGAACTCTCAACGTTGGGCGCTGCGCACTGTTTATTCTTCCATCGCCGAGAAAGGCGGGCACGAAAACACGGACAATATTTTACAGTATATATATTGCGACGGCCTTGAATTCCCTCATCTTTAACTCATATTTGTAACTGATATTTGTAACTGATATTTGTAACTGATATTTGTAGATATTTGTAACTGATTTGTAGCCGGTTGTATAGCCACAATCTCACGTTTCATCGCCTTCGTTTAGTTCCCGTTATGTTTTGTTTTTGTCACTGTTATGCATTGTATAATTTTCGACAATTTTTCCTTATTTTGTTACGGTTTGTATTTAAATTGTACATGTGTATAATCTTTTGATGCTCCCCTTACGCAACGCCCTGTTGGGCCTGTAAGGTATTTTGAATAAATAAATGAAGTATATTTCGCGCCTCTAAATCGTACGCACGAGAACGTCAGAAAACGATCTCCTAGGTTCGACAATATCATAGTAGACCATTAATCGATGAGGTTGCTTTAGGTCATTGGCACGACTTCAGGAGCACAAATGTGGTTATAGGAGCAGGTGTACCCTTCTTACAAGCCACTTGACTGGATGCACATCTTTATATCTGCCTCAGCGTAGCGAGAGTATATTCTCCTCTCCCTACCTTACCACGTCAATCATCGCTCTTTCGCTCTCCTGTCCCCTTTCCCAAGTGTAGAGTAGCAGACCAAAGCAAACTGTAGCTCAGGCAGACGTCTCTACCTTTCTGTAAATAAATTCTGTCTTCTCGAAATGACCAACTCTCTCATGAAGATTTGTATGTGCTTTCTGGACCATGGGACATAACGTGGGGCAAAATATTTCCTCGCACTTGGTACATCGCGGCATATAGCTCAATTATGAACATTTGGGCGAGTTAGTGATCGGACACTTTGTCAAGAACAGTGCGGAATTTCAAAAAAACGTTCAACTTTTATTTTCCCTACTAGTTTTTTCCACGTTTAAACATCCGCGCAGTTTTTGAAAAAAAATGGTATATTGGTCGCCTGGTGCATCCCGGCCTGCGGATATTCGTGAGGTCTCCCAGAACTGTTTCCGAGTTTCATCAGTACTAATGTTCTCATTAATTTGATCGCACTGCGAAACCACTCATCCTGCAGAGCACTTTATCACACTCCTTCCATGCTTCATTCAGCCTTCCAAGAATTGAACATTCAGTTACTATGAACAGTGAACTAGCTACAACTTGCGGGTTCAGCTATACACGGCCCAGTTCTGGCGAACGCAGTTCTGGTTAACAAAGATGCGCATTCCAAACAACCTTCTGCATCTGCATTATTAAATTACGAGCGCTCTCGCTCGAGAACTGCAGCGCATTTCAGTGTATAAAACCTTTCGCGCGATATCGCAAGCAAATAATTTTGAAAAGCGCAAAATAAAGAAACAGCGCCAAGACGGGTATCTTAACGAGATAATATTAAAACGCCGCATAGGCACGCCCCTTGGCGGGTCGTTCGAGGTTACGGGCTTTTCGAAATTAACAGCCTCGCCTTCTCTGTACAAGCCTCTTAATGTTTAAGCGTCGTTTATTTAACATAGGGGGGTGCCACAGCAGCAAGCATTTGTCTTGCAGCTGGACTCGCAGTTTGTACATGGGTGTTTCGAATTCTAGCGTTCAGTTTCGCTTTTGCCTCCCGTTCAACGCTGTTAATCGTCTCGTAAGTGCTCTTGCAACTGGCGAGCATGCCACGCTCTTCGTGTTTTTGCATGTGTTTTTGCATGTGTTTTTGCATGCGTGTCTGCTTGTTTTGAGAGGTAATTTATGAAGTCGAGGGAGCATGATTAACACGTAATCACCGATGCATCGAAACGGCCGTGGGGGGTTTCACCGTAATGGCGGCGTCCCTAATTTCCATAGCCTTGCTTCTCCCTACAGCCAGTTTATTTACACGCAGGATGTACATAGCCTCTTCTAGCGGACCATGAAGCGTAGGAGGCAGCCGAGACGAGCCGATCCATAGCCTGGCCACAACGAAGGAGCCACGCAACGGCTTTAGAGTATAGTAGCCCATTCCGGGGACCTCTGGTGAAAACGGCAAGAGTTTATACTCTGCACGCTGCGGGAATTGCTACAGCGTTAACTAAACAGAGACAGAGGGCGAGGGTGGCTTGTGTTGCATGCAACTGCATAAAATTGTTGCGCTTTCTGCATCTCCTGCATACTGCAACTATAGCGAAATTCCCTATACTTAGGTGCAGCAGTAATGTACAAGTGATGTTTTCCTGTGTACTTAGGCTTATTATCCTAAATCATACTAACAGATCAATGAATACTGCAGGCGCTAGAGCTTTTGTTAATACTGTTATTATTACTATAGACGAGAACACGTAGGCAAAATAGAAAGACGTGAAATTGAGAAAGAGCTTAGCCCGTATTCCCAAAAGCGACGCTAAATATTTTCGTAAGAATGTAAGTTCAGCCAATCACGATGCTGGATAAAACATTAGCGAAGCCGGCTGACCAATCGGAAAACGCGCTTAGGGAAGAGAATTTTTGTGAGTTCCGCCTTAGGATAGCAATGATGCACGTAACCGCCCATGTAGGGAGAGCAACGAAAGGGTGGAAAGAGTGGGTCTCGGTAAGAGACGAAGGGCTGCTTCGCGCCAAGATGGGCGATGCTCGGTGGAAATGGTTAACCAATAAGAAGTGCGTTAAGAGGCGCAATGTCGAGGCTTGGTGGAAAGGGTGAACCAGTTAGAGGCGCACAAATATGGGTTAGGGGGCAACTGACGAAGAGGGCCATCAGCCTCGCTCTTAGGCGCCCGTTCCTGCGTTCAGCGGCGTCGCAGTTGGCGTTGGCTGGCGTCGGCGTAACCGATACAGCAAACGCGGACGAAAGAGAGTGAACGCGGCGTCTGTTAATATCACAAGCCCCTGGCCTCCAACCTCGCTTTCTCCGTTGTCACGCACTCTCGCCCCTCGATAGGAGCTAGTGCGCATGCAGGGCTGGCACGTGCACTGTGGCTGGCTTCGCTTGTCAT